>PNEQ01059576.1:0-13377 GCA_003012365.1 Medauroidea extradentata
TCGGAAACACATTTCACCCCTTTTCACCCCCTTAGAGGTCGAATTTCGAAAAATCCCTTCTTAGTGCTCGCCTACGACCTGAAGGGAACCCCCACAAAAAATTTCACGATTCTAGGTCCAGTGGTTTGGGCTGCAGTTTGATATGTCAGTCAGTCAGTCAGTCAATCAGTCACCTTTCATTTTTATATATATATAGATAGCTACCAAAAAAGTTAGGAACAAATTACGATTCCGTAACGCGTGGTGAATAGGATCAAAATTTGAAACAAATTTCTCGCTTACAATAATTTTTATTTTTTAAAGGTAAGTTCAAATAAAACTACTTGTACACAGCGTTAATTTTAATATCAAAGAAAGAAAAGTTTCTAAAGTACATTTAGCACTGACGATTTGTTCTAAATATTTTGATCCTATTTACCCCGTCTTACGGTACATTTGGGACAAAAAATTAGGGATTCTTCGGTATGTAAATTATCTTGCTGTACAAAAAACGGTTCAAAATGACTATGAAACTACCGACGACCTTGTTGTGAAGATCTGTTTTTGTTGCATACAAGAGAACAAATGTTTCAACCCGCCTCTGACGACATTGTTGCCATAAGTAGCGTTCTGACGCGCTGGCCTTGGAATGTCTTGCATGGTTGCTACGATCCAACCTCTCAACTGTGCGACAAGCATTCAGTCCCTTCACGTCACGAAACACACCCTCTTTCTCAACCCCTTCAACCCTTACACACAATACCGCATATATACTATTTCGTCATTATCATTTGTTCTTCCCGGCTGACGCACGTTGTATCAGGGACTTTGTACGCAGTCGAAAAAAAAAAAACTAATCAGTTTGAAAGTTTACAGCGCGTAGCAGCTTTTCCCGTCGCGATAATAGCCTCGTGGGGGCTTTGTCGTTCTTAAAGCGCGCGCACCCCTAGGACAGGAATGTTTTGCCCCCTCGACAATGGTGCCGCTTCCCTCCCCGCCAACCTCCCCTGGAGGTCGGCGACAATGGAGGTCTCGCGGCGAGCATTGTTGTGGCAACATTGCAGCCCTTTCTCCCCGGAGGCCATTGTCGACCCCTGGAGGTAGCTGGGAGGGGTGCTTTTGTCTCAGGTCGCGCGGCGAGCACAATCATTTCACAGCTGCGCCGCGCGGCTCTACGCCCGCGACAAACTTTCCCGTCATTTACCCGGGGAATGTTCTGCCGTCGTGACTGTACTTCCCTTATCTCCCATGCGTGTGGTCGCTTTTTGGTTCTTTCCCTTCCTCCACGCCACTCCAGTGCACTTCCCCTCCGGCGAGTGTACAAGAACACGGCTGCAAGTCTGTGCTGAATACTGATTTCCTTATCTTATTTTGATTTTATCTCGACAACCATGCTGGTTTAAGGATGTTCAAGTGCGATGAAATTATAATTTTATATTTTAATGAAATATTGTTAGTTTTGTAGACGATACTTGTGAGTGCAGTTTCCTCTTACGAAACAATTTTAGCTCTCATAGTTTTCTCATAAAGGTGCGTCAAATTCAAAATTTGCTTGTTCTGCTGCCATGCAAATAGTGAAAACCAACTGACCTACTTTAACAATATAATTCACTGTGAACTTAAGCCTACGTCCCATGAGCTATGCAATAAAACATTAAAAAAACACAACATAATATTTTGAATTAAAAAAAAAAATCTCAAAAATACAGAAAAAAGGTTGGAAATACAAAAATTTTTTTAATGAAAAAAAAAATGTTCCTGGGATTTTATCTAATGTTTCATTACATTGCCGACAGTATGTTATTTCGCTGCGAATTATTTCACGTACGTAAGTCAATTGGTATTTACAATTTGCATGGCAACAGAACATGCAAATTTTGACTTTGACGCACCGTTATGAGAAAACTTTGGGAGCTAAAATTGTTTCGTAAGAGGAAACTGCACTCACAAGTATCGTCTAAACAACTAACAATATTTAATACACTTAAACACCCTTAAAGGGCCTCCCTAGATAGGCTACGTTTGTGCGTGTTAGGCCGGAGCCGTAAGGCTGCTACTAGCCCACATATATAATGTATTATCGCCTTTACACGAAAGCTACTCAGCTGGCGTGCAGTGCTTTACTATTATTCTTTTTCCTGTGGGGCATTAAGCTGTGACCACATGAATTTATTTGTGGGCAGCATAGTACATAGTCTAACGCTTGTTTATATAGTTGTGTTTTTCGAATCCGATTGTTAATTTTCCGTAAACGGCAGTCTGGAAAAACCATTTTTGGCCGTTTTGAGAGGCCTGAAAACAATGTTTGAAATACATGTGCCGAATATTTAATAAAACTCTAGCGACATAGTTTAAAGTGTGTATTCTTTTTGTAAATATATAGATATAATGTGCGTTAAATAGTTTCGTCAAAAAGAGAATAGTCGTAACTCGCTGCAACGCATTTGAAGGGCAGGTATGCGATCGAATTGCGTGCAGCGTGTTCGGAGTTCGTTTTTTCTCAGAGACCAGTAAACGTGCGTCCACAATACTTATCTACGAAAATAAAACTCACTTCAGACTACTTGTTAATGTGACTTTCAAGACACCACGTACATTGGAAGCATTATTTCCAATCCCTCAAATTTGGCTAAAATCGGCTTTTTCACGCGGTTGTTTCTCAAGATATATGTAACGGATTCACCCGAAATTGAGGTCTACAAGTACATTGGATTTCGCTACAATGAGGCGTTCAATAATATTTTAGGGTAACCGCTTTACATTCCCACTAGGAAAACGTTACGGCGGGCACACTGCGTGCGTGTTTGCGACTATGGGCGACGTCACTCGTAGCGTCTAATCGATTCATGCCTCTCACACACAAACACACCCTTTACCAGGCTGCAGCCTTAAGGGTGTACAAGTGCGAAAAAGTCATAGTTTTATGTTTATATGAAATAGTTTTCGTTTTGTATACGATACTTGGGAGTGCAGTTTCGTCTTACGAGACAATTTTAGCTGGCGTATTTTTCTCATAACAGTGCGTCAAAGTCAAAATTTGCATGTTCTGCTGCCATGAAAATATTGAAAACCAACTGACTTACAGACGTGAAATAATTCACAGTCAAAACATACTATGGGCTACGCAATAAAACTTAGAAAAAAAAATCCCGCGTACTGTTTTTGTATTTAAAAAAAAATTGCTGAATATGTAAAATTTTTCTGAACCTTTTTTTTTTAATTAAAAAGATTACGTTGTGGGTATTTTAATATTTTATTGCATATCTCACGGGATGTTAGTTCACAGTGAATTATTTTGTTTAAGTAGGTCAGTTAGTTTTTCACTATTTGCAAGACAGTGTAATAAGCAAATTTTGACTTTGACACCCCGTATTGAGAAAATTGTGATAGCTAAAATTGTTTCGTAAGTGTAAAACGCACTCACAAGTATCGTCTAAAAAACTAACAATAGTTCATATATATATATATATATATATATATATATATATATATGAAATTTTTATTTTATCGCAGTAGAAGACCCTTAAGGAGGCCGCCACCTATCTAGGCATGCGAGAGGTATGCAGAGCTTTAGCCGTTACCAGATTATTCGAAAACTTGCCATCGTATATCGGTGACGCTTGCTTAGGAATAGCATTTTAAGAACGTTACACAGGTGTATTCCCATTTCAGATTCACCGCGACTCTCTAAAGCATAAATGGGTGTTTTTGCAGTTAATTTTATTACGTAATTATTTTGGCAGAACAGTAAAAAATGTATCGACAGGTACACTACATTTTTATCTTTAATACAGCGCAGGGACTTCATTTAGAGAGGGGGCAGGGAGGAGGCAAATTCTCCTTCCCCTTTGGATTTAGAATTTTAAGTGTATAAAATATTTTTTTTTGTGTTTTGTTTTTAAAATATTGCTCACTTAAGCACATAAAACCGAAGTTTTATTATTAAAGTTTCTAATTTATACATGCTTAACTAAAAAAAGAGATGCAACATGGTCACTGTCACCGAAAAAAAATTTTGCCCCCCCCCCCCCTTAAAGAAAAACCTAAAACGACGCCCCTGATACTACGTCATAATAATATAGGAGCACAAATGAATGTCTCACAGGGACAAGTTGTAGATGAGAAGACTGAACACCAGTTTAGAGACTTGCGCCTAGAGACTAGAGTGAAGTGTGATACGTGCGCTGTGTCGTCCTTATCGCTTCCGCACGTCAAGACCTCGTACGCGAGAAATACGTTCACCCAGACTGCCACTTCAAATGGTCGTGTTTCATGTTTACACTTGGGCGCCGGAACCAGTGGGTCAGAGAGGTCAAATGACCCTCTAATTATCTGCTTCAAACGTCCGGTTCTTAAAAGTCCTACTACGTAGTCACCGAATAATTAGTAGAAAACTCTGACTGTATATCATAACGTTTTTTACTTGAACCTGTAACTCATTTTACATACATAATAAGAAACTAAACACTTGAATCGAATCCCTAAAGATTTAAAATGCATGATAATATATATATATATATTTATTCTTGACCCCTTAAAGACAAACACCTTCCGCCACTCTTGTGTTTATTCAAATATTCAAGAGTTAAAACCAAAAACCCTAAAAGTAAATAGGAAGATTGACCGCGTAGGCACACACAAAAATGTATTCAGAAGTTTTTATATTTTAAGACATGTAACTATGATAAAACAAAAATTGCTAGGCGTTTTCACAAAAGTCATTTACTACAAATATAAAGATTTCGAGTTACATATTCTACTGCAAAAAAAGGATGTTAGTCGAATTGAGAACATTCCCCTCCTTCCCCAAATCCTTTTCACCTATATACCATGTCATAAGCGGAATATAGGTATAGAAGTGATATGCAGCAGCGCATGTAGTGGCGAGTTAGCGAGTTAAAGTAAAATGGATAGCATAAAATCTTCCACATACACACGCGTGCACACACTCACGCACGCGCGCGCACACACACAAACACATATTATACGTGTGTGTAAGGTTTTCACGCTATTTATTTATTTATACACGATCAAAATTCCGCTCAACGGCCGGTTTACAATTTCTTGTGTGCAAACAGAACCATGCAACATGTCATTATATGGGGATACTAGTCCTGGTTCAGAAAGTTAATTTAAGGTGTTTTAACCATGAACAATTCATGAACTTCATATTGACTGCAAACATAATTTATACTCCGTACTAACATTTCATTTCTTCGTGTTGTGTAAGTGCTGTTACGTTGACTATGATTCCATGTAAGGGCATAATATATGTTTATTTGTTTTAATTAATTTTAAATAATGCTTAAATAATGGCGGGCGATTAGTTGAAGAGTATTCCTTGCGTGTGAGTTGGCTGAACTGTGAAAAGAGAAAATTCACCGTATTCCATGGAAACAGGAGTAATTATTTGCTAGTTGGAAAATATTCGTCTTGTAACTTGGAAAGAGTAAATATGGATGTGAAACAGTACAGACGTTTATTGGTATGTGAACATACGCCATTGCTCATGTTTTGATGATCAAACCTGTGTTGGATGACAAAGAACGAAAAACGAACAAGGAAAAAAAAGAAACAAATATAAAAAACACACAAAAACGGAAAAAACAATACCAGAGGAATTCTGTCGTTTTTTCCTTGTCCGTTTTTCGTTCTTTGTCATCCAACGCAGGTTTGATCATCAAAACATGAGCAATGGGATGGCGTATGTCCACAAACCAATAAATTCTAATTGTAAACTCCCATTGCAACAAACATTTAGAAATCTCAGTACAGACGTGTTGTTAAATATGATGTATGAGAAGATCCCGAGTAGTGACAACTGCGACGATGACCTGGGAGGTCTATCAGGACTTAAAGGAGGATTTGCCGTTGAGGACTACGTTTTACTATGGTATGAAAGCTGCTTACGTAGTGACGCACAACACATGCATATGACTGACACCATATTAGCCGTTTCTTTGTGGTAAATAGAAGCAACCAATAACACTTAACTTTTGTCGTTAGCTACTAACTATGTGACAGTTCCTAAAAACTTGCGGAAAACCTTGGTATGAGGGATCTCTAAGCTCCAGACTGTAGTAGTTTGTGAACGTGTATGAGTTGTGGGTTTGTAGGTGTGTAGTATTTATTGACAGTTTTAATGAACTTCATTCATAAACTTGCCTTTTGCCGTGGTGACCAGCTATTTAGTTGTATGTTTACGTAGCTAGCTAGTAATTGGTTGTTGGTTATACATTTTTGAATTGCACTAATCTACCATAGCTTGATAAATTTGAAGTCAGAAAACATAATTTTTCTTGATTTTAGTTTTATTATGGAGTTTATTGGCTGTCTGGCACCCTCTATTCCGTTTCCAGAAATTTTACACACATATTAAGACTTATTTGGTTTTTTTAAACCAATTCCAAAGAAGTTAGTAGCCATGGTAATTTTATTACTTATTACGACAGCTGTGAGAGAAGTAGTGTACACATGGTAGTGGAATTATATACAATATATTTCCATACATCTATTAAATGCCGCATTACAACCACTAATGAAATCAGGGGCGTCATTTCAGATTTTTCTAGGGGGGGGGGGGCAAGATTTTGTTTTCCGTCGACAGTGACCTTGTCGCATCTTTTTTACTAACTAAGCATGTAGAAATTAGATACTTTAATAATAAAACTTCAGTTAAATGTACTTAAGTTAGCATTATTTTAATTTAAAATTACAAAAAATATATTTATATACATAAAATTCTAAATCCAGGGGGGTAGCCCCAAATGACGCCCCTGAATGAAATACATACATACAGAAGGAAAAAAAAGCATTGAAAAAATTAAAATAATTAGGGCTTATTTAAATATTTGCTTACATACAAAACAGACGAAATACTAAAACACAAGATGACAAATGCACAGAAAAGATATAGGTGTGTGTGAGTGCGCGTCAAGTTTCATGGTTTTCGGTCAAACGGCGTCATAGTTTATCGATCTAGTTCATATATACATACACTCGTTTATACATACATAAATATTAACCAACATCCATAATATATAGGTTCAAATATTATTTGACAAAGAATATTTATTTTTAAATAGAATAAACTTATTTTCGGGAAGTTAAAAATATATTCTTCAATTGCTTCTCCTGAAAATATATGTTTGTAGAAAACCGCTTTTGTGATAATGCTCCTCCTTGTATTGAGTGCAATTTATTTTTCATGTCCTGTGACTGCATATATTTTATTATTATATGGACGTAAATATGTATGTGATTTTAAAGATCTGTGTATTTTAGACTTACGGTGATTGCGATCAGGTAGCTGATCTTATGTTGTATGGCAGCTATTGTTTAGATGTTTGCTCTATGACCAGGATAACACTCTATGGAAAAAAAAAATACATGGTGGCAAGTTTGAAACAATAAGTTTTTCAGAATGGAATTTGGCTTGATTAATTAAAAAAAAAAAATATGAACATTTACTGAATATTTGTAGCTACCAACAATAGCAATAAAATTAACATGTTAAAGATTCGGCTTTGTCAAATCTTAATTTTTTGTTTCCATGTTCAAGACCGAAGAATGTTTAAGTCCTGCCTTCAATACTTTGAGTTAAGTACAACTTTATACCTTCCTTGTTGCAGTTTTCGAGGGCTAAACTTTAAAATGTATTTGGCACAACACACTGAACTAGCAATGGTAATATGTATCTACTGTCAATGCTTGTTTGAGAGAAAAGAGACCGCAACAAACTCAGTAGTCCTGAAGTTCTTCTCATTGCTAGCTACCGGTGCAACAATTAAATTAAGCACATCTAGGATGTACACTAGTGTAGTGCCCATTCTGTTCTGCACCTATTCAACTCTTCTCCGTGTGGCTTGCAGCAGTAGTAAGTTATATGGTAGAGTGCTGTTGCAGAAATCTGTCTGCCCAACACGTGGTGCCCGTGTAAATACACTGTCTATTTCTCATTTTTGCTTCCAAATTGAGCCACAAATTTTTCTGCACAAAATAGCAATTAGCAACAGGAAGGAATTATTTTCTCAGGAGCTCAATGACACAGAAGCACCTGTATTTTAAGGAGCAGATGGCTCAGTAGACATACAGGGACATAGAAACCAATTTAATGAACTCTCCTAGTATTGAGACAGACGATGTGAATGGATGGGCAGGTGAGTCCAGCTATGTGTGCCTACCAGACTTCTAAGCCAAATTCACCTACACAAGTTACGGCTTCACGATATAGACGTGAGAAACACATGTGACTACTAAAACCAAGATCACAGGTGCAACAAGTGTAGACACAGCGCCATTATCAGTACGTAACGCCGTGTACAGCGTCGCAGGAACCTACAGGCGGACACCTTAACCTTACCATCGGCGTCAGCGGTGATACTCGTGCACTGGAACTACCTGATGTTACTAACACAACACAACTGCCATAATTACTCTCGTCAAGATGGTCCGTGTAATTTTACTTAAATACAGAATACCAATGACATGAAAGAGATTCTCAGGGATGCGACAATATTTATGAGTTTTGTAAGACAATGTGCAAAACCAATAAGTGAACATTAAATATACCTACACCTCTCTTGGTGTGACAGACTCATCTAGGCTAACTCTTGTGTAGAAGCAAGAAAGGCCCTTCATTACAGGTTTAAATATGGGTGTGGAAATAAAGAGCTTGACGTAGAAAGCACCATAGTTAAAAGAGGATTCAGACATTATAATTGAAATGCAAATATGACGCGCTTACTGACCGAGGTATTACTACAAAGCTTAGCATAACGCTATCGAGATTGTTGCCGACACTTAGCTGTTTTGGTCCTGAGATGCGAAGTGCTGCGCGGCTCCCTGTGGTCTTCTGCTGCTTCAGAAGACACGTAACGAAGGAAACTGCTTGAGATGTCTTCCCTTAAGCGAGACCCGGCTCACTCTGAGGCCTCGACGTAATAAAGTTCATCGGGCTCCGCGGTAACTCGCGGTAGTACACACCTCACTACAGATTATTACCACAATTACCGTCCAGGCGCTCTTCCGGCCACAACGTCCTCGCGCCGCGTCTTCGGCATACCATTCAACGCCTGTATCAACTCTTGATGTCGGATTTCAGATGCAAAATTAAATTATCTAAGCGGAGTCGTCACATCAACGACACGCTTCCTAAAAATCGACGCGTATTCAGCCAACCAAACTCGCTTCTCCTCAACAATGTAAAACATAAATTTTTAAAATGTTTGCCAAAACAAAACACTGCTCTCGGCGTCGCTAACTCTCAGAAATCCTCCTAGGGAGCTTTCTAGAACCCTACACTAGTCACTGAATTTAAATATTCAACCAAAATAAAATTTAAAATAAAACAAAATTATCGGAAACACATAAAATTACGAAAATTACTAAAACGAACTTAACCCTCAAAACTCAAATTGTTGTCAGGCTGGACATAATAAAATAATAATAAAATTAATTTATTAACTATCAACAACAATAAAAGCAATAACCTTAATACTATGAAAATATAAACAACACTCAATTTTACACGTAAACAACTTAGACTGCGGGGGTTCAAAAATAAGTAATTAAATAAAAAAGAAACAAAGTTTTGTCAATATGTTACACAGGCTAGCATGTTTTGTGAACTGAAACTAAGTACGCAACAGATTCAAGCCGAATTTGAACAGAGTCAAGCTAGTATGAAAGCTGATTTAGTGGTTAGTTTACAACAGAGTCAAGCTAGAATAACTGCGCAGATTGCCACCTTAACTCAACAACTTCAAAACATAGTTACTGAGGATAAATTAGAGGAACAGGGTGAAGGAATCACCAGACACATAGGCCCACAAATCAGTCAGTCAAGAAAGGAAACCGAGGTAAAATTAGAGCTAGCTACTACTAGAATTTTGGATGTGAACCAACACCTAGAAACCACATGAGAGGGCGTGGTTATGCAAGTTTGTACCCTTGAAGCTGGCATTCAGGCTGTAAAGTCTAAGGAAACTTCAGTAGTTAATGTAACCCGAGAGATGTTAGCTAATTAAATGAGCACTCAACTTGACGAATACGATCGTCACCTGGAAAGTAAGTTCACCCGATCCAACAAAGCTGTTTTTGAGGCCAGAAAATATTGTGAAGATAGAACACAATTTCTCCAGGAAAAGGTGGAGACTGCATTGTCAAGTGCACAGGGTCACCAATTTGAAACCCTACTACCCTCACTAAAAACACATGTAAAATCTCCTGCTGGACATCCTACACAGCAGGTAATTCATACTACTATAAGTACTCTGCCTGTAATACCTACTCTTACTATGATTCATCATCCGGCCAAGTAGTGGTCAGGAAAAATTCCTATGTTTGCAGGTAAGCAATTCGAAAACCTCGTAACTTACATGAAGAAGTTGGAAGGTTATATATCTTTGTTTTCGCATACTGATGCAGATGTATTCAGATGTTTAAATTTCAGCTCAACTGGCACTGCTTACTACTAGTGGGAGGTGGCAAAGGTAAATATTAGCACCTTTGAAGAATTGAAACCATTATTTTTGCAGGGATTTTGGAGCTTGCGAATTCAAGCCTTAATTCGCTCTAGGCTCGCACAGGAACATTTTAATTCCAGATAATCAGAAACCGCAGAGGAACATTTCAACAAGGTTTTTGAACGAACACGACATTTCACACCACCCTTGTCAAATCAGGAGTTTGTTGACTTAGTTGTCTCACAAATACCGATGAGCTATCAGAGTATCAGAGACAATTTACTGGGTGCTCGTTCAGTGAAATCGCTGAATTTAGGTACCACCTGCTGAAAGCAGATCAGCTCGAGCGTCAGTTACGTAGCAATCTACCTAGGGAGCAAGAGCGCCACCTAGTTAGCCTCTCTACAATGACACAACTAATCCAGAACACTCAACCCAACCTAACTTCAGATTTCGCGGTGCATGCCATAATAATCATGACCAGTATGCTGTCAGACGATTTCGAGGTCCCTACCCTAGAGTAAATAGTACGCAATCACATTTCACAAGAGGAGGATAGAGAGGAAGAGATCAACCATGCCATAGAAGTTGATACTTCAAAGGGAAGAAGTATTCCCGTACTGATGAGAGTAGTAAAATTCCCGGAGAAAATGATAGAAAGAAGAGAGGTCCTGAAACAGATCATGACGGAGACAGTTTTGGTACAGAGAAAGACATATCCAGCAATGGCAAGAGAGGAGATTAGTAAACGCTCTGAGAGCAGAGGACATTCACCTTAAGGTACTAGCGCACTACGGCATCACGGCAAGAGTGGGAAGTCTGGAAATATTCCGATCCACCCGGCGGTACCTGCGGTTTCGAATGGCACGAATTTTTGGACAGTGTCTCGGGAGCCACTGCAATGGGGCGCTCGAACTTTTTGTCGGGCGGCCGAAGCTGCCGATCGTCCGTTCCCGGTCGTCCTGCCGTGGCGCGCGCACTTCTTGCTCTACACGTTAAAATTTTGTATTTTTCTATGACGGCCGTCCGTCCTTGCCGTGACGCCGTAGTGTGCGCGTGCCTTTGTTACCTACTAGGGGACGCAGTGAAAAAAAATATAGGTCTAATAAAATAACTTCACCACACTCCAGCCCTAATGGTAGGAAATGAAGGGTACTTAAAAAGGAATGAGTGACTAGATACTAGTGCGCGCGCCTCCTTTCCCTAATCTTGGCATAACTTATCAATGGGTACCTGTGATTAGTGAGGTACTAAATGCTCAGCAGAGTCTGTCGAACTAAATCGGATCAGCGAGAGAGGTCTTCGGCAAGTGGTCCATCTAACCGCAGGTTTCACGCCTTATGAGGTGCTTACGATTAAGAGATCAGAGACCTACGCTACTGAATATCTACCGAAGCCAGTAAAGGGCAACAGTAGTTGACAAGGTTAGCGAACTGAATCATGAAGAAATCAAAAAATTGGTAAACAATGCCTCTATTGCTCTGCAGAAAAGCGAAAGAAATATAAAAAACTGTCCAAGCTATACACATTTAGAGTAGGTGATAAAGTGTTGAAGAGAGTCTGTAGTGTGAGTTGTTATTGGGAGCATATAACCAAGAAGTTATGTTTGATATTTGAAGGCCCTTTTGTTGTAACCAATGTGTTAAAAAAGGAACTGTTATTTGCTCGCTACCATTCAGGGAGAACCTATAGGCAGATACAACATTACTCAGTTGAAACCTTATGTCAAAACACCTACAGAGTAGTAATGCAGTAAATGGTTATATGCATGTTAATTTAAAGAAGTTACGCTACTGATTGATGGCAGCTTAGAAGACCGGGGTTACTACACACATCAGTGTTAGTTACAAGGAAATTCTAATTCAATTCTGTGTGAATTTGTGAGGATAACGAAATATATGTATATGGAATTCCCTGAGCAGCTTGAGTGCGGCAGTGAATTATGTGTCATACTGGGTATGTGGATTTCCACTGTAAGCCGTATAACATGTGTCCTATATTATAGCATTTAGTAACAGTGTAAAACAGACCCTGTCACGTACAGCGCCTATCAACATACTCGATTGTTTTCATGTAACCGACCCTGCTAATTTTACTTCGATTATGTGAGAAGAAAACTCAACTGAAAGCCAGAGCGTTCATGCTATTTATCCCAAGAACAATCTCACTTTAATAAATGCGATTTTAAATAGACATACTAGCTACGAAAATGTAGTCGTTAATAATAAAAAAGAGCGGCAAACTAACTTCATGGTTAAACACGAAATAGAGGCACACTTCACCTACATTATCACACTTACATTGACAAGGTTATTCTTACTGAAAGGTATAAAGGAGCTTGATATATGTTTTGTTTGTGGGAACATGTATTTCTTTTTTTGAATTGGCACATGATTTCTTCAATTCACTCATCCACATACTGAACAATATCATATATTCTGTGTTTAAGTGTTGTAAATATTCATACACATGAACTATGTTTAATTGTGTGTATAATGTTATGTCGTTTCATCAAACGAATTTCTTTAAGTCGTCAATATAGACAGGGCATAGTTGATTCTTCTAAATGTATTCACGATGCATAGGACAATGAGAAGATCAAAGGTTCTCTCTTGGATCTATTAGGATGTGGTTTAGTGCAGGATCAATTGTCGTTTACGAAATTATTTATTTTATTCTGATTACGTCACGAGGAGAATATTCCAATATATTGAGGCTGAATAGGAAATATGACTGATATAGGCCATTCGGAATAAAGTGAGCACTAAAGATTTAACCTTTGAAAAAAATCACTAGCCGTTACTGCATATACATCACCACTAACAAGAGTTACTTTACTGCTTGTATGGTTGGTAGCGATTTATTGTACGTAGTTCCGTGTATTTTCCTATTTGAATACAACATTAGTGAAAGAACATATGATGAACTCGAC
>PNEQ01059584.1:0-22204 GCA_003012365.1 Medauroidea extradentata
TTTTGGTATCTTCAGAGTATCGTACGTCTCTAAATACTGGCAAGTGTACCAAGAAACTCGTACGTTTAGCAGTGCGTCAGTCGTTAAATAACTCGTGAACCAACTGTACGGACGTGTCGTCCGCTAACCATAATTAAAGTAATAAACATATAGCGTCGTAGATTGTGTTTGTAACGTCTGTATATTTTAGATATTTGTTTATAAAACTTTCTCATTAAGTGATGGAGTGGTAAATTTATATGTACACGACAGATAACAAAGATCTATTTCTTATGCAAGATCACAGTGCACGGCGGTCGGCAGCCAATGAACATCTTTGTTTATAATTTGCTTTGTTTATCCTAAAACTCAACTAAGAGTGAACGGAGAACAGTGGCAGAAATTTTTCCTGTGCCAAGCTCTCCCATAAGAAAACATATTTTCTTTCTAACCTGTAGTAGAATTAACCTTAAACGAGGGCATAAGCATACTTATATCCGTAACATCCTTAATTCAACTATACTCTGCTTCATAATAAAAGTTTGGTAAAATTTAACAGCTACTTATGAGCAATAATTTTTTATATTTTGGGATTTGTGGCACAATGCAAGGCGTTTTGGGTTCTAACAAGGAGCCGGTAATGTAAATTTTACCACTTATACTGCAAAGTTTGTCTTGCATTGTGCCACAAATCACAAAATATTAAACCATTTTGCCAATAGGTAACTGTCAAATTTTACCAAACTTATACGGGATGGAGTATAACAATACTTTAACTACTGGTCACCTTGTAACACACCGAACTAAATTTTGATAAACCACACAAAACCTCTATTTCCGGACCTACGTTTATATGTTTTTTTTTTTTTTGCAAGGAACTCACCCCTCAAGTTTGTATACGTATTTCTGAACCATTCTGTATATTTCCCAGGCAGGTGTTTATATATATTTATATTTTTCATCTGTAGAAAATTTAGTTAATGTAGTTTAGTAGGTAAAACTGATTTATTTTCCTATGCTAATATCACAGTAGTCAATTATTTTTATGAAACTGAATTTCTTATCATTATGAGGTATATACTGCGAATCAGTAACGAGCAATATTAAATATTTAATATTGCGACTTGTAGAAAATAAAGGATGACTTGGCGCTGAGAGATATGTCGGCATTGTCTACGAATGGTGACGGCAAGCCACGGAGGAACAGTCTACGCTAGTCGACTAACGACATGCACGTGGGCTCATGGAACTAGTGATTCGTCACGTTTCCTGGCTAGACCAAGGCAAGCTTCGTGAAAAAAGTTGTTATAACAACTTTCTCCGTTACTTTCGCGATGACAGAATATTACGTTTCAAATTACATTACACGTACCGCAGTAAAGAGAACCACGTGAAGACAAATTCAATAGAATAACTTAAACCCAATTACCATAATAAACAAAATTATGTTAAAAAAAAAAAACTTCTGTGAGGGAAACACTTCATCTCGGGTTGTAAAGTTCTGAAACGTGAAATACGTGAAATAAACATTGACTGTTACACTTCCTCTATTACTGCTACCTAACAAAACACATTGCTTCCTTTACAATCTAACAGCACCAATTGTATTGCCGGTTTTTTTTCAAATTACTTTCTAATATTCATGAGCTATCCAAATTATTAGTATAATAAACTATAATTTGATCACTGTTAGCGAATCGTGAAGTCATCTACGTTATTATTGATGTGCATTTCTTCGCTACGAAGCCCACAATTTAAATGATTCCATGAAGATATTATGGTCAGCACTTAACATCGAGGTCTTTAGCGTCAGTGAGGGGTGACACGATGTGAGTGTGAGAGGGCGGGAGAAACGGAAGATCTCCAAGAAAAAACCCGCCGACCAGCGGCATCGTACGTCACGTTTCCCACATGCGAAAATCCGGGGACCAACCACATAGGAATACACAAATTAAAACTCCTGATGATCAAATAATAGTTAGATATCTTCACGTTTAGTGACACTGTAAAAATTCTAAAGAAAGAATAATTTCCTACTACGTCAATTATTACTCTTAGGGGCATCACCTAGTCTCAAAATCCCTGAGGGAAGCAAGCATGACATATTATGTAACATGTGGTTCAGAAGGGCGTACCTGTAAAAAACATAAGCATCCGATGACTTTTTTTGCTCATCACGGTGCGACAAATATCGCTGTAGAGGAATAAGTTTATTTTTTAATACCTTGAAAACTGAACTGAATAAACGTTTTTACTATCGAAAAACACCTGGAAATACCTATTAATTTTTTCTGTGGTAATAATGTCCTCTTCTCAATACAGAACATGGTTTCTGTTAAACAGAGAGGTGACCGAGTCTCAGCGAATGTAATTTAACATGTAAATTTATATCCTTGTTCTTGCAAGGTTTCCGAGGTAGGCAGTTCCCTCAAGCTAAAAATAAAAACTAATAAAAATAAATTTCAGTTACCAAAATAAAAAATAAAAAATATAGAACACATTAAATAACTAGTAACAATGTAGGCTATACCAGTTCACTGCCAACACTCTGCGAATAATAACAATTACAGTATAGGGTGGTGTTTGTGGTCGGCGAGTTTTCTCGAGAATCTCCAGTTTCCTCATCCCTTTCATTACAGCGCTGCTCCATTCTTACCTCATATACCCCTCAGAAGTGCTAAAACCTAGCTGTTAAGCGCTGACCGAAATATCCTACACTTCATAACAAGTATACTCAGTTTCATATAAGTTTGGTAAAATTTGACAGCAACTTATAGGTTATAATTTTTTATATTTTGTGATTTGTGAGACAGTCCAAGATATTTTCTGTTCTAAAATGAGCCAGACATGTCCATTTCACCATTTACATGTCAAAGTTTGTCTTGCACTGTGTCAGAAAGAAACAAAACATTATAAATGTTTGCCCATAAGTAGTAGCAAAATTTTACCAAACTTATATGAAACAGAGTATAGTTTCAAAATTACGTGCAACTTCGTGTAGCAAGAAGACGGAGGCCGTGAATGTTCGACAAGTCGCGTGTTACAGGTTGGGCGCTATCAGCAGGGCGGGACGCTGGGCAAATACTTCGCCATCTACTTTGAGAGCCTTTCAAACTCTGCAACTTGCAACACTCTGCGGAATACTCAGCAAGGCACTGTTCGCGACCACCAGGCAGTGACCGACAAGGTAACTAAAGGACGAGGAATGAGTAAGGCCACATCTGGCCTAACCCTTGCGGGGAGTTGGGCAATCACTATGCATGGGACCATATTATAACAGTAAGCACTAAATAGCCTACATCAAAAACTACATCAGTATTTCCGTATATAATTATCCGGTATTTTACTACTACATACCTATTTTGCTTCATACATTTTAACATCACCAGGAGACAAAATTTTCGAGAGTATAAACGAAAATTAATTCACCACACCAAATATAACATTGATGACAAAACTATTCAAACAAAAAAATTAATTATCATACAACCTAAAAAAAAACACGCTTTATTACAATGTTACAAGAAACCCATAGTACCGGTACGCTGCAATGCTTCAAATGCGAGCAGCGAAAGGAAATATATTAAATTTTACTAAAGTTACAGATGTCGGTCGCAGGCCTTTAATTAATTATACGGCAGAGTAAAACACGGCGAGGGTAATGTCTAATACGTATTAGCGAAATCCCAATGTGACAAATCTAAAAAAAAAATTAGCGATATATTAACACCTTGCTCTAAGCCACCGATGCGTTACAAATAACCATCGCGGTAGTTTCCGTTCTTATTGTGCGTGCTTAGCATGCGCTCTGGTATAAAGCTGTCGATGAAAGCATTATTTCTGCCGCTCATTTAACGAAAACGCAGCTGTCGAACTATCGACCTAGGGCTTTGGGCGGTTGCTCGGTTCGCCCATACCAGGAGCCGCCATTGAGTAAGGAAGTAGGAGTAGGAAGTAGCGCAGCGGAAGTAGTACAGGCACAGGACGCATGGCACGTCAGATGTGGCCTGGCGGAGACCACGCACAGCCGCGGCCGCTAACGAGGACTGATGACCCTAATGACCTCCGCTCAGTCTCAACTAGGTCGGCAGTCAGGTGTCGTCTTCCAGGCCACGTCCCAGCACTTTGTTCCACGTGCCACAGAAACAACACCGCACCTGCAACTGTCTTACTACCAAGTCTCCTTTGTTATCATCGCCTCACAGTACGTCTAACGTTAGCAACTACCGGCATTCCTGTATCAGTATGACTTATCACGAAACAGACTTAAGATAACAATATTACTAGTACGTCTGGATATTAGCAACATAATACAACACGCTAATATTTAAGAGTTCATCGTGTGTGTTCTTACGTTGCAAACACGTACTGTGAGAATCTCACGACCTGACAACTCGGCAAAATATGTCACGATCTTGAAACCTTCACAACTCAATAAGCAGTTACGCCAACCCTTTTCGAATAGTGATTGTTTGGTGCTTAGCCTGCGCGTGGAATGTAATGGCGGTTAGAAAACAGCAGTGAGGAACAGGACAGCTGGACAATGTGCAGACTGCACATGTGTACTTGTGGAACACATGTCAAGGTGAGACTGGTAGAGAAGACGAACAGTAAATTTAATGAGAATGTTCGAGAATGTACATTCTAAGAGTTTAGTGACTGATAAATACGTGAATGCAACCGTTTGAAAGGTATACATTACTGAACTATACAGTGTAAAGACTGTAAGACATTATAAATATAACTGAAAGCATTATTTCATACAACTGAATACTGTACACAAATTATATGTTGTGTTATTAGTTGTTTTGATAAGATTTGTAAATAAATTAGGAAATATACTTTAATCACTTTCTTTAGTTTACCAAGTCACCCACCCCCATTGAACTCGGCTGCAAGCAGAGTAAATTTTTCCTAACAATACATAATAAGTGCATTTTGGAAGGACGCAACCAAGGAAGAGTTAAATTCAGAAGACACAAAAATACCTTTTAAGCAAGTTCCAAGATATATGTAGCACGATCTAACCAGGGCATTTACCAGCACGAAATAACATGGTCGTAAAATACAGAATAACCAATGTTTGAAAATAATAAAAATATCTCAAGAATTTAATTAAAAATTGAGTTTATACTTGTAAATTGGTGCCGTATTACATTCAAACTACTAAAAAATACTGTTCAAAAATACTTGTTTATAGCCAAACAGAAAAACCGTACAGATAGTAACATTGACAAATAGATTGTACCTTGGCTCAGTCTAAGAGTGAGGGAAATAACTGATACTTCAAGCTGGAAAAATTTGCAAAATGTCCTACAAGTCTACGACAAATCCACCTTTCCAAGTAGCAACGATAAACTAATGGAGTCCGCCGCACGCGGGATTTTGTACGAGGGGAGTCTTTATTCGTTCCTGGACGGGCTCAGCCACCGGAAATATCGCTACTCACGTGCAGTGCTCCAAGGAATGCAGACAAACTGCGTAATTTCGGCAACTAGTTTAGTATAGAACATTTCAAACAAGGGAGTTTGTTAAAAAGTGGAACTTAACCTAAAGTAGAACTTAAAATTGTGTCATGGCTGCCGGCAAAGTGTGCAGCAAAACCAGTAATAGACCCCGTGTCTCTCTCTTTGCCGCGGTTGGTCAATAGTGATGGATACCGAAGTACTCCGTAGAAAAGGCGCCACAGTGTGCTGACATACCACCAGCTAGTGATCCATCAGTACTGCATGTCAAAAGATGAAAACATGCACCGAAGCTTCTTCCTCATCGCGGTTTACTGTGGTTTTGTTTCGCTACATCTGTGTCAGAAAATATATCACAGCACACGAAATATGAAAGAATATGCCCAATACTTTGAATATGCTGCTTAATAAAGTGATGATTTGCATGGATACAGTGTTGTAGAAGAAAAGTTAACAAAAGCTGCTATTCCAACTAGCAATCACGTACAAAAACACTTAGGATGGCTGTAGATAATGCGTCCTGTCGCACATTGAAACAACATCAAAGAATTACACGCGTAATTAACAATTAATAACATAAAAAGCTAACAGCAAAATTATCATTTCACTAATATAAGACACCTATGCTGAATATAATTGTCATTGAAAATGACAAAAACTGTAGAAAATTGAGGAATTCTTTCGTAAAAAATAATAAAAACTATTAGTAAGTAAGCTAACAGAAATACGAGTGCATTTACTGCTCCTTATTTTCAGATGAAAGTATTTTCTTCAAAGTTTCGAGGAAGGAACCCTCTAACCGATTTGTGGCCACACTCTGGATTTTCTTCCGGAGTATTTCTTAAAGAAGGAACTCTACATTACGATATGAATATTTAGAATTACGCCACTCAGTAGAATATCCCACTTAAAAGAAAGAAGCAGGTTCCTGTGAAATAAATTGTTCTACAGCCGTTTCGTTGATGCATAACAAGACCACTTGAACAGTACACCATAGTGTTATATTGGAAGGCATATACGGTGTAGATACCATGCATTTTAATAACCTGCATTCAGAGGCATTAAAACCTGACTATATAAGCACTGTCATTAAATGCATTTGTTTAAACAAACAGTGTCCATTCGAAGCTGCTGAGCGAGAATGTTCACAGAAGCCGGGAAGGATGTGCGCCACTGTGCATTAAGCAGCATTCTGTTGCAAAGAAAAAATAGTGCCACAACGTTAAGTGCTAACCAAGCCAGCTACCTTTCTACAATATGTTGCCGCCAACATTCTGTACGGTTGGGCGATGCGACAGCCCCTTCCAACATGGAACTTCCAAGGGTGCGGCACTGACCTTGACGTTATTTCGATATCTGACGATGGTTCGATGACATACATCTTGGAATGCGAAGTCGGTTATCGTGTGGAACTGCAAACAGAAATTAAAATACCTGCTGTTTCTGCCAGTTTATTGGTGGCTGCGAAAATCGAATGAGATTAAGAAAACTACTCACATCATGGCATGACGCACTATCATCTCTTAAAATAAATTAACTACCACTGCTTCAAACCCAGCAAGATTCGCCATGTACTCCAAATTTCTTTTGCTACCGCTAAAACTACTCCGTAAATAGCACACACAAATTCCTAGGTGCTGGAATGAGATTATTTCTAATGAATTATGAAACAACATATATTAAACAGGGAATATAACATGCACAGTATTTAAATTGTACGCAGTGGAGAGTACGGATGCGAATAAATAACGTTGCGAGAAACAAAGTGCGTGGCTAGGAGATGATTTTGCTTCATGTGTTGCATCGTTTTCCTAACAGCAGCTATATGAAGAGATCCTACATGAATGCCAGACCAAAGAAATTTGGGAAGTGGTAATGGTGAATCACCTCCTTTGGGCGGTACAATTGCTGCATCTCAGAAATATTACTATGAATGTTACACAACAGCAACTTCATATTTTCCAATAATAATCAGCAAAATGAGGAAAACTCACGGTTGTTGAAATTATCACGGTTGTGTACTAACTTTGCGATAAAATTAAGAAAAGACAACCCGCGATCAGCAGCTCGGAGAGAACAAGGCCAGTAGTGTAATTCTCAACATACTGTCGTCGTGGACTCGACACGAATATCGTCTCTATCTTCACAGAACTCGTTTACTCGACGTGCCGCTGAGAAATAGAGCAAAGCCATTTCGTAAAAAAAAATCTTCACTCAGTTCGATACAACAGTTTTGTGTACTACCATCTCGTGAGACTTGGAATTTTTTCAGACAAACTGTTTCTGTTCTTCGACACGCCTTTATGGCAGCAGACTCAATTAAAATAATTTCTAATTCAATTATCGAGTTACTATAGTACGTACGAAAAACGTAACTGATATCCAAATCTACGAGTTCCTTATATGATAATTCTGTGTTCACCTTTAAAGGATAACTTATTCATGAATATCAAACATAGGCCTACAAAATCTTATGCACTCATATCCTAGAACATTTTCTGAAACTTTAGGCACAACAGGGCGCGAATTATGAAGTTGTTACATATTCACCCAGGTAACATCTAAGCATAAAGGAATGGCTGTGCTCTTTGGCCGACTGCAGTAGTGGAAAAAGCAACAATAGACACGGAGCACTTATTTCAGGAAGCATGCTTAGCCAAACGTTATGCCTTGTCAGCCAACTAAATAAGAGGATCCTGCATAGCCAGCCTCATAAAAAAAAATCTAAAAATCCAAAGTGGGTGGGCTGTAAATAAAAATACGGATCATCTAGACAACTTCCCAAACACAATATGATAAATTGAAATTAACTGCAACAATGCGATAGACGTCAGCGTAAAAAAAACCACTACTTAAGCAATACGCTTATTGATATTATGACAACATTATTAACTAAAGAAAAGTAAGCAACAACTTATTCGTCTCAAAGTGTACTCAAATACACTGCATGTAGTAGTAAATGTACACACTAGCACTCACATCCCATATGTGTACAGGCAGTTATTGGTACAGTGAGCACTCTTGAAGATCGCCCTGTCGAGAATAATAACTAAAATTACATGTTTTATTGTAACCTCGAACGTTAAATTTCGAGTAATGTACCGTACAACCTACACACTTTGATTATTAGTGCCCTAGACTTATATTAAACACTGACAAAAATGTAAATTAGCTAAAAGTAAAAAAAATTAACGTGACCTTCGTAAGTGCTCACTTTATTGCAAACCGTCTATAGGTTCCGTGATAAGACGTTATCGACGTACGCATAGCTGAAAGTAGGCAGAGAAATGAACAAAGGTCATCATAGTGCAATCACTAAAAATTTCAAAGCACTAAAATAAAATAGTATACAGTTTGTCCATAAACAAACTCATAATAATACCACCACGCGAATTCTGGGCTGAATAGGAGCCAAAAATGTTAGTGAGAAGATGTACGATATTTTACGTGCACAATGCGGCAGCATAGTACTGTAGTTAGCCCCCTTTTGAGTTCCACACACATCTTACTTATCTTAGTACTACTGTTCTGAACCTGCATAGTACGGGTGCAGACTGAATTCCCGAACATTTCTAACATGATCCTAAGTTTACTTGACGTAACACACCTAAAATAATACCTGGACGTGGAGAGTCTTCGCCATACAGGGTTGCGACATTGTGCACGTAACATGTCGCCGTACAACATTTTGCCACTAACATTTCCGTCTCTAATTCAGCCCAGGATTCACGTGGTGTACTTAAGGTTTTTTTTCTGGACATCATGTATTACAATATGAATGAATACGAAGGCGTGAAGTGAAAGCGACGCAACGCTGTTTCTACGTTACCGGCACAAAGGCAGCTAGAAACGCCAGACACCAGTAAAGGGCGAGGCCCTACTCCAATTATCGCACTGTTTGTATTATCTTCAGTAAATTCAAATTCATGTTTGTACAAGTTGATTGGTCGGCGGGTGTCTTTACGTGTAACTAAGGTAGTGTTTCAACCACGTAATAATCAGTGAAGCCACAGCTCTCGGTCTACGGCAGAAACATCGCCGATTCAAAACTTCAACAGATCCAGGTAGGAAATGCAGTTGGGCACAAATTACAAATAAACCAGGGCATACAAGGTAAAATATTTGTAATAAAACAAGCCATTAGTTAAGCTTCACTACGGAAACAAAACGCCACAGATAACATTTGCAGATCGCTCCAATGTGCTTGCAAGGACGAGTTTAATATAGATCAAGGTAACTGAGCGGCGCTAACGAAAACAAGGCGCTACTGAGGCGTCACTAAAAACACTCGAGCTGTGAATCCCATATTCAAACATGAAAATATCTTCTATAACAAATTAAAGATTTTTCATTAACATGTAATAAAGACATGTGTGACTATTAAATTATATTTATCTGGATTACCAGGAGGCCCAAATCTCGCGGCTACGTAGATTTCAACAACATTAATGTGCAACAAGGTTCCTAGAATTTCGCAAATATCCAGCATTTCGCAAAGTTACAAATAAAAAGCAACTGTCAACTAAAAAAAATCTTAAAACAAATATCTAAAAACCGTTCCGATTCTAAGGTCAAGAAAATCGAACAAAACAAATAGGAATATTGTTACAAGGCAAAAAAAAGTTTGTAAAGATCTTGAAAAATATATTTATAGATGGTACAAAGTGGTGTAAGATCATTATATCATATTACTATATTATTGAAATAACTAATTGTGTTAAGACATAGTACATGTAAATCGGTGTTAAGAGTGGGTGAAAGCAAAATTAACGCTAAAAACCCCATAGTCAAAATGGAAAAACTAGAAATACGTTACTTGAGAAAATATTTTTTCTCAGAAAATGTATAAAGACTATTGCCTAAGGTTGCTGTTCTTTGATTGGCTTGGAAAAACCGACATGTCAAAACTGATATTCTTCGCGCTGAATTATGTACCATGCCCTCGTAAACTATGGATAAGCCAGCTAAGTGTCCAACTATAGCAACGTTAACTTGGTGTTAAACTGTGGGTACGCCCTATTTAATGCGCTAGTGACGAAAAATAATTATAACTGTGTGATAAGAATCCACGCGTGGTACAGTTCAGCAGAAAGCAGCACTTTTGTCAGTGAATAATGGCAACCCAAATTTGGGTTGATCCGTATCTGCAACGATACGCTTTATTTTTGTTTCAATAAATAGCTCTATTTGTTTGAAAACATTACAATGGGGACTTAGCTAATTACCGGACCTTTCATCATGAACATTGTAAACAAATATTTAAGCATAGTTTTGAAATAATTAAGACAATATAAAATTTACGATAATAGTTTTTCTCTCGCCATTTAATAAATATAGACTAGATAACGCCTTGAACACATTTAGTCCAATAATACGCATTTAATCGTAACATTTAATGTTTATATAAAGATAAATTATCGATAATTCGTTTCATCCTTAATTTATTACACGAAAAAACTTATAAGAAGTGAAACGCCCTCATAATGCTTATCAAATTGGGTATAGAAGTAGATGAAAATAAGAAACTTGCTTAAAATATAGCTAAGAACTACGTTAAAAACACACACAACTTATTTTAATAAATTCTGTTTAGTAAATTAAATTATACATAAAACACACCAATTAAACAAGACTATAAAATCACAAAACTAAAACGCTATGACAAATCCCGGTTTAGGTTTTTAAGTAAATTATAAATTTAACATGAAGTTTCATACCTGTGCTGAGTTGACAACATTATCTTACTCCCTAAGAGAAATACTTCTGAATATTTACGCTAGACGCTGAACTGGAATAAACGACGTTCTTCGTGCGCTAACTAAATGTAAACATCGAAAGCGGGGCTGAACCAATGTCAACGGCAGGTTTGGTAACTTACAGTTGGAAGTATAACAGTGTTTGCATTCATAAAAGACAACTGTGTCTGCAAATACCTCACGGAAACTAAATATTACAGTTGTCAGAAAAGACAAACTTCAAGACAATTCGAGGATCTTCCTCCATTTTCAAGAGTGAACATTATTTTTGTTTACAACTGACTTTAATTGTCTCTTGTGCTGTAAAATCTGGAAGAGTGAAGTGAAGAGGTTTTGTACATAGCAATGATAAGGGATGAGATGGTGTAACTATGGAGGAGCGCCTGAATGTATGGGGCGGGGGGAAAATTGCGATCTCCAAGAACATCTGACGGTCAGTGGCATCGTCCGACACGATTTCTAAATGCAAAAATCTGAGGACCGACCGACTCAGGGACAAGCCCTGGAAAATACAAAAGTATCGTCATATTGCCAAATAACACTGGTATGAGTAATGTCAACTTCGTCAAAACAACACGGAGAAAAATTACTGTATTTATTTAGAGGGGAAAAAAAGTCAGTTGAGTGAAAAATGGATGCGAGAAAATATTTACTTGTCCAGAATTCATTTTCGCACATCACAAACTATTTTTTCAGCATACCTCGAAAGTCGTATCGCTTGCCCAGCACAGAACGACAGACTCACAAGTTTCATGCAACTTACAGTGGTCTACTAAAGAAAAAAAGAGACATGAACTATCTTCTCATATCGCGCAGAAATCTCGAGCAAGGCCGGCATCTTACATGAGTTTAGCACCCAATGAAAATCGTGTAAAACGAGCTTTAGTAATAACAGATGCAAAAATGACGCCATGCAAATTTAAAACATGTCTCAAGGAACGACATGTTGCACTGAATGAGATGGGAAGGGGGGAAGGCAGGCAACAGGGAGGTGGAAAGGATTTTTGGACCTTTACGGAAGTAGGAAGACTTTGGGTTCCATTACATCCGAAATACGCTTCCCTTCCCCCTTTTATCACCACCTGTTTTTATACCTAGCACAATTTATTCGTAAGAAACATTAGTTTGTTTACGTGAATATAGGCCTACCTTATGACATAATTTTACAAATCCGAGCTACTACCGGAGTCCGTTTGGTCCCGGGCCGCATATACATTTGCCTCCATTCTCCCGATGTCAATGTTGGCGACCCTGGCAGCCAGAAAGCTACTTCTGGGTTACAGTCGGCAGGCAAGGCTTTCAGCACCTACAAGCTCGCAAACACATATGAAATAAAAACAAATTAAGGCGGGCAGCCGTGCGAGCTCAAAGTCCGCCTCATCACACCTCGCCTCTAGCAGCCGGGAGTGCTGAGGGCCGCACATTTGCAAGTCAGATCCCCGCCGGGTCATCTCTGCAATCCGGCCCTTCTCCCGCCGAGTATATTGCCAAACAAATGGAAAAGTGGACCAAATCTGTGTGTTTCATTTAAGCGTGAGTCACACAGTAGTTTGCGATTTTAACCCACATAAGGCAATGTAAACTGGATTTTGCATTGATAGTTACGATGTTGTAGAAAAACTGTTCCTCACTGCGAAACGACGAATCATGAGCTAAGAATAAATCTAAGGAGCGAGAGACGAAAAAAAAAAAAATCACCGAATTAATATGCTGCTTTTCCTTAAAAATTGCCGTACTTCTACTACAATACATTAAACACATAGCATAGCAGTGCGGTGCATGATGCACAAAAAATATAAAACAATACACTGCATCACTACCAGTGCGCATGTTTCACTTAACCACTACGACATGTATAATTTCTTCCCTTACGCACGTGGCTATCAGAAATCCACTCAACAAATTCGACAGTAGAGAGATCATAGCTGAATCGCGAAAGAAACGAAAATACGCGCAAAGGAACTTCAAGCAGAGTTCTAAAGCACATGTAAATTAACATTCTCGGTTTCGCTCGTCAATGCGTAGCTAAAATTTGTAACTAGCACAACGCATGTGCTATTTATTTTTTGTTGCTTTAATTAGGTCAGAACATACTTTGTATGAACTTATCTTTCTTTGGCTGCTTAGTTCGATCGCAAGGACGTTAACCAAAGTTAAAAATTAAACCACTTGTACATTTAGTTCTAAAAACCATTACCAAATAGCATTGTGTTGTACAGACGGCAGATAGTTAAAAACGCCGTTACCGATAAACGGGTAGGTAAGAGAGCTTTACGTTTCGTCAACAGCTAGGTCATTGGAGACGGTAACAACTTGATACAATAACAGGAGCTTGGTGAGGAGTCAGCTATGACCTTTGTTAAGGAACTATCCTCTGCATTCACCCGGAGAGATTTCGGAAAACAATGGAAAACAGAAATCAAAATGGCCGGAGCCTGGGATCAAACCCGGATCCTCCCGAATGCGAGTCCAACGTGTTATCGTCGCGCCACCTCGTTCGGTGCGCCGATTGAACTGTTCAACATGCGTGTGTGAAATCTGCTTACAATTAGCTGATTCAACGTCACTTTATTAGTTCCTTATCGGTAATAACCGAAGAACAAACTGAGTTTAAACGTCACACGGCTATGATTGTTTAGTCAAAATAACAAATAATGTTTTAAAAAAATATCCCGTGAAAGTCTTCTGTAATATTAACTCGGAGATAGTAGAACGGGGTTCCATAAAATCATATCCAATTACTTCATTAACCTGAACGGAATGGGTGAATTGTGTTAACGGCGCCGCCTACCAGCGCGTGAGAGGCCCAAAAGCGACGGAGCAGTAAGGTCGACCTTGAAGCGCGCATCAAATGTCGCATCGCCCCAACGATCCAAGCAGTGAACTAGCGTACAAGCTTACCGCCGAACGGTTTTTACTATGGGACATTAAGCGGTGACCACATAATTTTATTGGTGGAAAGTTTGCAACTACGGTCAGTGCAGGTCGCAATCTGAGTTTCACGTTCATCCGGTTAGTACATTTTGAAGTGCGCCAGTCTGAAAAGGCCGTTTTTTTTTTTTGGCATGTTGGATAGCCTAGAAACTGTATTTAATGAGCGTGGCGTCTTAACAATGAGGTTTCGACCTTGTCTGAAGTTTTTTTTTTTTTCGTACGGTAGTACAATTGGCACGTGGAATATTTTCGTAGAAGAAACCTCTTTACGAACATACTGCAACGCATTTGAAGCGTGGGATAGGCGGCCGTCGTAAGGTGGACGTCTGGATAGACGCGTTTTGCGCGTTTGAGGCTGTAAGGACGACACAATACGCGCATCACGCCTCCCCCTAGCCTCTAGACGCAAGTCAATGAATTCTCGTAGATTCTCCTCGGCAATAGCTTGCCTCTATGAGACCTTCAGTGGTGATCCAGACAATTTATGTCGTAATATTAATGATAACGGTGTATTATACACGTCTATGTCTTTTAAAAGATTCTGCACCAGGATTTTCATATCTAATAAGAACCACAAAAGCACCCATTTTCGTCATTTTCGGCATACAGTAAATATGCTTTAATGAGTACTGTAGTGGTGAACATGAAACATGCATACACGCGTGTAACGTTCTTTGAATGCTATTCTTCAGCAGATATCACTTGTGCTCGTTGAGCAGTTTTCAAATACTCCTGTAACGGCCTGCAAGTCGCTCGGTGTCCTTAGACAGGCTGCCATGTGTAAATACGCCGACAGAATTAATATTATAATACGTGTGAGGGCACTGTTAAGCAGAAGGCTGAGAACACCAGACACCTTGTAAGAGAAAGTAGGAGGGGGGAGCGATTAAATATCGCTTTTCATATGAGAAACTCAGAATTAGCTCATGCATTGCCTCTGGTTACGCTGTAGTATAATTTAATACTCACATACATAAGTGCAAGACGTCAGGTGATGGATATAAAATTGTTGTAAATATGCGGGTATCAAATACTTCGGCACAAGTAGGCTACATTTACTTCGCAGCTTTAAAAGGTGGAGATTATTCAGTTTCAAGTGCGACTGGAGGTGCAAGAGAACACCCATTTCACTTGCCCTGCACCTGCACTGCGTCGGTGCCA
The DNA here is from genome assembly GCA_003012365.1 of Medauroidea extradentata. NCBI lineage: Eukaryota > Metazoa > Arthropoda > Insecta > Phasmatodea > Phasmatidae > Medauroidea > Medauroidea extradentata. The sequence goes on from PNEQ01059584.1 coordinate 15,296, forward strand.
ATAATAGGTAGTGATATTTAAACGGGACGGCCACAAATACGTATAGTCGGCCGGCGCTATGGTGGCACTTGCGCCGATGTTGCAGGAAGCGAGGCGGCAGGAGCCAGCAGCTCAGAGATGTCTCGGAGGTGCAGATAAAAGCCGAGGCGAGGTGGCCCGCACTAGGCCGAGCTCGCTCGCGCGCGTGTGTGTGTGCACGCGCGGGAGAGTGTCGCATGCGAGGCACCATACAGATGCGGGCCTGGATAAAAAAAACCTGTCAGAGAAAAAGTGTCTGTCGCCGGCTCGTGCCACTGACAAGGCCACACGTTGCTTGTTTGTTGTTTTTTGTCTGCATGCACTGCAATTACAACTGTTTATATTTCATTAAAGAGCTAGACTCACAGCTGCAAAAAAAAAAAACCCTACGAAAATAGTTTTTCGATACACACCTGTGTTGCAAATCTCACTCTTACCGTCCCAATAAACTGTTAAGTCTTACAGCAAGACAGTACGGGTAAAAGTTGTGATTAGCCTTACAGTACTCATCAATCCAGCCCACACGAACAGTCTATAAAAACTAACCATAAATACACTTTGTATCGTTTCATTTTCAGTTTGATTTGCAATTAAATAAAGCAGCTCATGAAATTTTATGTCTGCGACGTTTACTAAACGGGATTCTAGCAAGTTGCTTCTGTAGCTGCATATCTGGCAGCTTCACTCTGGCATTATCAATACCAGCGTGTCGGAAGAGCGGCGAGAAATCTTGGAATGTTCTTGGCTTAATGCAAAAGAAAAATAAAGTGAAACTAGTTATGTGATAAAATGTATTTCGTAATTAAAATAATTTGCCTGTATTGCTGAAATAGTTATACTTATTTTATTGAGTAATTTGTTTAATTAAGATATTTGATCAACGATAAGGCAGCTGTTTTTTGAGCAGCGTAAATTAAGTAAGAAATATGACTCTCCTGTAGATCAAAAATATCACATCTACACAGTTAAGAATTTCAGCACGTTCTAATTTCAAACAAGTTATTTTTCTACAAACAGCGTTTACGACTGAAATCCTAACACGAGCCTTTATATTGTATGAAAATACTCCGGGACATTATTCAAATTATGATTAGCTACTAAGCCTACGCCACAACTGCCTGACAGATAACGATCATTATAATTACGTATCAAAAGTTTTATCACTTCATGTGCAGTACGTACGCAAGCAATTATCGCGTGAAATCCTGCTTCCCAAATGGGATTCTTTCCAAACAAAAAACTTATTTATTTACGACGTAAAGTTTCATGTGTATCATAATGACAATAACAAAATGAATATTTGCAGGAGAAAAACGCCAAGGTCTTGTGCTACTCAGTTGTGAAATCGTGACGGCATACTGCCTTTTCTTGTTACCCCTCTCTTCTTCGCCCTCGTTCACTCCCCCCTTCTATCTCTCTTCCCATCTCTCGCAATCCCAACAACCTCGTCAGTCCCTTTTCGCACGGACGGCGCATAGCCACTCTGAATGTGTGAATAGGTGAGAGGATTCTGGAAATCTCACAAGCACTTGATTCTATCTCGAGCTCGTTGGCCTCTTCCTTTATAAATTTTAAAATAATTTTTGCAAGTTATTTTTTTTTGTCTCTGGCGTCGTCTCCGGCGGCGGTGTGTTTGAACAGATGAGGGGCGAGATAGGGCGGCTAAGTAGACTCATGAATGTTGCACCGGGGAGTCGCAGCGCTGGGAGGAGAATCTGCTTGTCTCGTCTTCGCAGCAGCCGTGGTATCAGCACCAGAGACACGCGCAACAGCAATAAACAGTACCTTCGCCAAATATTACCAGACACAACGATCTGTCGCTCGTAAGAGCCGACCACGCTTCTCACAGCCCGTCCAGTTTTTTTCCCCCGCAAGGTAGTTTAGAGTTATGCAAACTGACTTGAAGCACGGGTCATCTCTGGGTCTAACCAACTATTTCGGCAAGTGGAGTACCCCTATAAAGTCGCACAACCTCCAATACTCGGAGAGCATTTCCTCCCAACGTCAACTGCGCCGCAGGCAGAAACGAAGCACGCCCCAAACACACGCCATAGAGGCGATCCTACCAACTCTATTCCAACACTTCCTTTACACACAGGTTCGTCTTAAACCAATTTTATTTTCAAAGGAGGAGGAAAGATTACGAGAGCAGAGAACAAAAACTCCTCTCGATGGAGAGTAGACAGGGCACTGTATGAAAGCAGGGGTAGAGCGCGCCGAAGACTGGGGCGATGGCAAGTTTCTGAAAGCGTCTTTGTGTACATCACCATCGTTGCTGCACACACGAACATACAGTAGACAATGTTTGAAATATTTTCACCTGAACGATGTTATACAGAATGTGTGTGTTTAGAACAAGGGAAATAAGCTCCAACGCAATTTTACCATGAAATATTCAGTTGTTTTAGGCCCTAAATACACGATGTCAAAAACTGTAGCAGTTTTTATATCATTCTCTGTTTTAGTAACCCCTTTCTCTATGGTAACAGAAAATGGGTATACAATCTGCCACGTTTTGTGCATCGCGTATATGGAGCCTAAATAACAAAATGAAACAGAGGTAAGGTATTCAAGCATGACCGTATATAACACATACATTATATGATTATACACAAAATATCCACTCCATTACCAATCTTTCACTCTTTTACGTTTATAAATGTGGTTTGGTCACTTTATGCATAACGCCACTAAATTAACCGTCAAACGTATAAACCAGGATGGTCATAAAAGAATACTCGAACACTGAATGGATATATTACCAAAAACCCACAATGGACAACCTTGGTTGACCAGTCAATGAACCGCGGAACAATTAAGTTTCTTTACCATAACTTCATAAATGTTCAATGTGACCATCACGCGCAGCCCCAACCATATCTACGTGATACGCGAACTCTTTCCACACTCTTGCCAGCATGTCCGGTGTTACGGTTTGGATGGCGTCCGTAATTACTGTTCTGATGGACGAAACACGTGATGTACCCACACTAAAAAAAAATGGCACGGGGTATGGTCTGGGCTTCTGGGTGGCTAGTGATGAATCCAGTGACCAGCTGCTCCGAGAACATTCCAATGTTGTGGCAAGGCCTCATTCAGGTATCCGCGAGCAGCAATGTGCTAATGAGATGGCTCACCATACTGCTGGAAAAAGAAAAGTCCCCCACCGCCTCATCAGAGGGAACAATCACTGTGTTAGCATGTACAACTTCCAAAGCCATTAGGTCCCGCGGTGGCCGAATGGTCAGACCATTCGCCTCCCATCAAGGCGATCCGGGTTCGATTCCCTGCGGGGTCGGTCCCCAAATTTTCCCATTTGGGAATCGTGGCTGACGATGCCGCTGGTCGGCTGGTTTTCTCGGAGATCTCCAGTTTTCTCCTCCCCGCAATTCCGGCGCTGCTCCATTCTCACCTCACGTCACCCCTCACCAGCGCTAAAGACATCGATGTTGAGCGCTGACCAAAATATTTCCCTCACTACAGTGCTATAAAAAAACATTGCTCCCGGTTCATTTTACTAGTTAACAAAGGTTGTATGGATTAGTTATTATATACATTCTAAGTTGGGGCATTATTTTATGATCACCCTGTGGTTATGTACTAAGACAGCAAGACACAAAATGAGAAGTATGAAATCTATATTGAAAAAATTGTGACTGAAGAAAACATTTGTAATGCATCATGACATTGTGTATTTTCCGTCGCAGGTAGCGATGTTACGCCTTCCAAGGCACGGGTAAATAACGAAGTAATGTATCCGCAGCCCTGAGTTCATTGTGAGCACGGTAACCAAGAAAATAAACCGCAAGCTTTCGCGGCAGTTGTTGGTAACATCTTGGGATTTTAGTTTTTCAACCCCGTCACGTATTTTATTCTTGACGATGTTCCTATAGTCATTGCAGCTGCAAACTTAAGGTATCTCAAACAGATGACGGTTAGAGATTTTGGTCAGCGCTCAAAATCGAGGTCTTTAGCGTTCTCAGACAAATGAACTGATGTACTTTTACTGTCACCGGTTTTGTTAAAATTATTAACTTTTTTTGTATACTAAACGACGGGTGTGACAAAATACCGGCAATGTGTATTTTCACAAACATTAAAGTGCATATTATTGGACTAGGAGTTATTTTGAACAGTATTATGTCGTGAGAGAATGATTATCTTAAATTTTAAATTAGCTTCGTTATTTCATAAACAAACTTTTAAAATTAAAATACAATGTGGGTAATGAAATGTAAGGTAATTAGGAAAGGCATTATTGAATTACTTTCCAATAAACCTTGCAAAATTCAGCATGATTGGTGACACGGGTTCTTAAATCCAAAAGGCAATATGGCATGGTAACGTATAGTTTACAGTACGACATGCAGTATTACTCAAAACTACTCTTGGTTACTTGCAAGTGTTGTAGTTTTTAAAATACACTTCAGAAACCTCCAGAAAAAAAGTCTCCATTGCTTAACAATTGTTATTGCTATCTGAAGAAGATGACAGCGAATTCAAGCATACATCGGATTGTTTTTAACAAAGTTTTGAATGAAATCGAGACTAAATGGAAATTGTACTGGAGCATATGGTTGCCTGTCTTCATTTTAATTCACTCCGTAACCTAAACAGAATTTTACTTGTAAAATTTTCAACTATCAGTAAAATTCATGAAAATAATTTTCTTTGAGTATTGTTTAAAAAAAATACTGTCGCTAACGTATCACTTGCTTACTACTGGCATATTGCTGGCGAAATTAAATATGCCAGTGCTCACTCACCAAATGTCTAATATTTCTGGAAATACGTTAACATGTTGATAGATCGTGTGTAATAAAATAAAATGTACTTGGAAACAGTTAGCTACATGCACCGGAATGCATGCTCCCGTTTCCAGCAAATTTTGACCTTACAATCGCTTGGTTACATTAAACCGAGCGAAGCGAGCACACTATGGGCTCGCATTCCGGTTTCGATTTCCAGCTTCGGACATCATCATTTCGGTTATCCACGGTTTCCACCAATTCGCTCCACGCGAATTCTAAGATGGTTGCTTAACATAGACCACAGCCGACTCCTGTCCTTGTCTTGGTATAGTTGCAACTAACGGTTTAATTACCTCAGTCAAGAAGGAAAGCTTAATAAACATAAGCATAGTACGCTGGTTACGTAAAGCTACCGTGAGATAGTACCGTCTGTAATTGATAAATATTTTTCTCGCTAGAAGGTTTCCGGAAAGCGTATTGATATTTTTATATATGAAACTCTAAACGTTGATTATAATGTAAGATAAGAAAGACTGAGTTATTTATCTTCTAACAAATGTCAGGTAATATAGAAGTAATTTACTATCTAACATATAGAGTAGGAAATGTTGCTACGCCTACAGGAATGATTGTAGCGGGGAAGTTGGATACGACGCCGACAAAGCACGCGGTGAGGCCACGATGCAGACGCAGTAGAGTGTAGACAGCTACGGCACGTGCTCGCTGCTAGCAGCCCAGACGCCCGGCCAGCCAGCCGGATCGAAGCCAAGTCGCACAGATCCCTGTCCCTTGTTATCCCTCGCTATAGCCTACACCTGCGGACCGGTAACTAAACAGAAATCCGTTCATCCCTCATTTCCTTTCCTTTTCCTTCAGCCTTCTTCCTCCCGGCAGCAGGCAAGGAGCTCTAGGGAGCCCGGGCGCGGGCCCACAGGGATCAAAACCTCCCCCTTCGTCCCACCCTAGCTCTCCGCCTCAAATCCTTTACCGGCAAGAAATTAAATTACAGTTCCATACATTCGACTAACCACCTACAAATATGGTGTTTCGGATAAAAAGAAAAATTGGAAGGGACGGACGGCAGGAGAAGCAAGAAACCAGAGAAAAATAAAAGGCGGGGAGAGGTACGTTTTAGGAGTGACACTTGGAAACTTACGTCGCACGATCAAGTTCAAAGGAGGTTAATATAAAGTCCCGGGGCGAGTGTGGGACACGAGTGCAAGTCTGCGATCCAGTTGAGCAGTTGACATTCGCAACTTTGTGCTGCTTTTGCAATTTACTCTGGTATTAATGCTTCCACGCTCCTTCGGCGGCATTAGAAAACGAAATGTATTCGACCGAAAAGAGACTTCGGAGGCCGTTTAATACGATCCAGTGATGAATCTGCACAATCATGCTGGTCTACAAATTTGCTTCCGTCAGCGACACCGCGCGTAATCCAAAAACAAACCAATAAAATATGATACTATGTCTATAGGATTACATACATTTCTATCCAACGTGTAGCAGCACATTTATCATGTAAGGAATTTCAAATACATCATAATTTTTATCTAGAAATCAAGCTATTAAGAAACTTACTATGGTAAAATCAGCGCTGATACCTTCACCAATCATGTGACGAGTAACTAAGATGCACATACGAAATCATATGCCTTCACCTCGATCAGACTACTTATGACATTTAATTCCCTTTTAAACACACCAGAAAAACATATTTTAACGTCTCAGAGTTCGTTAAAAAATATTCGTGTACCGACTTCTGAGTGACTGCTGCACAAATTAAAAATAGTTTCTCCCTACACACGTGAACATCAACAACTATATGTGTCTTCTGCACTACCTTAAGGGCGTTCAAGTGGGGAAAAATTCATAATTTTATATTTGTATAAAATAGTGTTAGTTTTGTAGACATTACTGAAGAGAACTTTTACCTCTAACGAAAAAAAATTAGCTCAGCCAGTTTTCCCGTAATGTCACTTCAAAGTCAAAATTTGCATAATTTTACTTCATACAAAACTTGAAAACCAGTAAATATAATGAAATGGAAAAAATCTCATCAAAACTACACGTCGCCGTCGACTGCTTGAAGCATATACAAACCCATTATAAAATATTTTTGTGTTTAAAATAAATTTCT
>PNEQ01059585.1:0-15697 GCA_003012365.1 Medauroidea extradentata
TGTTTTGTAAAATGTGAAAGGTCTCCTAGGTTTATTTTGTTTCAATTCGAAAAATCTGCTCGTTAGCATTATTTTACTAGTTCCCAAAGTTGTTTACGATATTTGTAACCACTTTAAAAAGGTTTCTGACATCTTACTTTTATTATCTGACTGATAATGTTCTGATATTACGTTACAAGAATTTCCTTGTAAATGTACAATTTTTTTTACTGAATTTTGGATAAATATTTACTCATAAAGTTGACAAATACTATTATCTAGGATTGTCATTGAGAGTTTTATCCATATTGGCTTCGAAAAATGCGTAGGAATATGATGTTTTCAGCTTTTATTTATCTACCATGCACTCTTAAGTTATGTACACACTGGTAAAATTACGTCAAATGCTATTATTGTATACTTTGTATATTTATAATTTTCAAGCAATATGCTAGGAAATTATGCTGCCCACATTTGAGTGGAGTACAAGTACATTACTTTTGTAACTGCACGTTTATGGCAAGAAAACTTTAACCAACGAATTGACTTTAAATTTAGTGCATAATACATGAATATTTGAAAACCCAATTTGTAGACATACATTTGCTGCTACACTTAAGTAGTTAATTACGCGTGATATATACAGACCTATAGATTTTTTTTTTTTTCGTAATTTCAGACACCAATGGAATGCAAATATAAAATACTTCCACATTAACTACAAAACACACTGCCTAGATTACTACACAAAATATCGACGAAGTTACATACAGCTAATCTTTACTTTATGACGATCAAATATTCAGTTTTTGTTTGGGTAGATAGACTTATCCGAAAATGATACGCCGGAACAAAATGGAAAGGTTGTAAGGCAGAAAAATTAATTGGCCAGAAACGAGCTTAGTGTCGGAAGTTTACAAGAGAAGCTTGGTAGGGGGTAGGGTGGGGAGGTTTTGGGGTGGGGTTGGAGCGAGAGAGTGAAGAGAAGGAAATGAGAGGACTGAACAGGCTTGATGAAAAGGTGTTTGTATATGCAGCAGACTAGCTCTACGAAAATAACTTCGTAATAATGTGAAGTGGCCAAGACAACCTCGACAGAAACTTTAAGTGATGAAGTATTTACACAAAAGGTTTGATGGTTAAAACTGACTTTCAAAAGAACTGCAGTTAATTACTGGTAATATATTTAGGATACGTTATTTTTAGCAGTACTAACTACTCACCAGTTACTAATCTATGAAAATATAATCACTGCATATTGAAAAGAGTATAGTCACACAAATTCTGAACCGGTAAAAATTTGTAATTCGGTTTAGTAATTTATTATGTTTAGTAATTAATAATTATACATAATAGTTAATTATATGTATTATTTAATTACATTTTATATTCAATTACATTTTGTAATTAACTATAATTTATATTTAAATATATTTTAAATTTAATTATTATTTTGTATTTTTTTATGTAAGAACGTAATATGTCTTGAATAAAACTTTGCGAGAGATTTCACCTATTACACTTACAATGTATTAACCGGGGGCTCAGCGACGAGCGTCAGCCAATCAGAGCCTTGACGCTAGCGACTGGCGTAGAGAACATTGTACGAGCGACTGACATTGGATTTCACGCTCATCGCTTGCGACCAACACGAATAAGATAAGTTGTTTACATTTTAACACTCGTGCAACTATTTTTCAGGTCAAAACAAAGTTAAACATCAAATTTATACTAATATAATTATATTAAATACAGGCGTTTGTGTAAATTAATATAACCTAGTGTGTAAGTTCGTTGAAAATAAACTAATGTAGTGCCTCACTTAATTTTCCGGTAGAAAATGTAAACTCTGTTTTCTGTTTGATATTTATTTACTTCAATTGTTGCGAGCATATTAAACAGATTATCATTTCTTTATTTTTCGTTTATGTTTCTTCAAAATACTTGAGCAATTACTAAGTAATTTCTCTAGGTAAAAGATGGCAGCACATGCACAAGTTCGTGTCGCCGGCGGCCGGCGATATTCTCAGATCTAATATGAAGATGTAGCAGGAATTCGTAGCGAGCGGCAAGCGCTGTATTGTGAAAACCACTGGCCGCTCTGAATCGGTCGAGTTTTTACGACGGTAGATATGCAAGTCGTTCGTCGTTTTCGCTACAATGAAGCAATCGTCGTCCAGTGTTTATAGGAGTGACACGACGGTGGGTGACTATGTCCTTGAAAAGGCCCCTCCCCCTCCACTACCTCACTCCCACAGAGCATGACGCCTCTTCCGGCCAAATGAGCTGACCCAGAGGAGCTGCACGGTGATAACTTCCGTTCCACGTCCGCAGTAGAAAGCTATCCAAGCAGACAATGTAAACAACACGATCAGTAAAGTTAATTTAGCAGACAGCTATACTCTGGTCTATGCAACTTCAAAGGTCTATAAACATTTCCTGGGGGATGTACGTGCAGTGTCAGTAAACATTTACAGGATGTCCAGAAGCAAAGGCATTATTAAAACATACCACGCGAATTCTGGGCTTAAGGCTCGCTCATTAGTTTTGCAGTGGTTTCGAAAATATTTTTTTCAAACGCAAATTAACGCATTAATCAATAATTCTTTCTTACAGTTTTAACACATATATCATCGCTTGTATCTGAATTTTTCTGTTGCAATACACCAAACGGATTTTTAGATTTTTGCCCCTGAAATATCACATATTTTGTTGTCAAAATAAGCCAAAATGAAGCAAAATATTTTTTTTGCTAGCAAATGGTTTATTATTTTAAATAACGCTCTGGCAAAAATGTGTATCGTATGAATGTACACAGCCTCATATTTTTTCAACGCATTTAAGAGTATTCAAGTTATTTGCAATTGTTTGAAATAAATGAAAGAACACGGCCTTAAGCGGCCTCCTTACCTATGCTTCAAACGCTATTCTTTTTTTTCGAAGAAACTATTTAATGCATATTATATTTGTACAACTACAAAAGAACATACACTTCAAACTATGTCACTAGTTCAAAAAATTCCGCACGTTAATTAGAAACATAATTTTCGGGTCCCTCAAAATGGCCAAAAATGACTTTTCCAGACTGCTGTACCTGGAAAAATAGCAACCGGATTCGAAAAAACACAACTAGGCCTATAGAAACAAGCGTTAGACTTTGAACTATGCTGTCCACAAATAAAATAATATGGTCACCGCTTAATGTCCCATTGGAAACAGGATAGTAGTAAAGCACTGTACGTCAGCTGAGTAGCTTGCGCGGAGAGGCGATAATGCATTGCATACGCCGGTCAACGGCAACCTTACCGCCCCTGCCTCACACACACAAACTCAGCCTATCTAGGGAGGCCCCTTAAGTGGCGGCGAAAATGTTAGTGACGAAATGTTGTACAATGACATTTTACATGCACAATGTGGCAACATATCACTGTAGTTAGTTCCGTCTTGCGCTCCACATATATCTTACTACTACTATTCTGACCTGCATATTACGAGTGCAGGTTGATATCCCAGACAGTCTAAACATTATTCTCCGTTTACTTGAAGTAATATATATAAAATAATACCTGAACGTGGTGCACAAAGAGGGGACTTTCTCCGTGCAGTGTTGCCACATTGTGTATATAAAATGTCGTACAACATATCGCCACTTACATCTTCGTCTCCAGTTTAGTCCAGGAATCGCACGGTGTGCTTATTATGCGTTTCTTTCGGGATATACTGCATGGGTCATTGGAATGAGAGAGTGAGTGAGATATTTTGGTCAGCGTTCAACACCGAGGTCTTTAACGCTGGTGGGGGGTGACATGATGTGAGCATGGAGCAACGAAGGAATGAAAGGGCGAGGGAAACGGGAGATCCCCGAGAAATCCCACCCGCCAGCGGCATCGTCCGGCACGATTCATAGATGCTGGGACCGACCCCGCCGGGAACCGAACCCGGATCGCCTTGATGGGAGGTGAGAGATCTGACCTCTCAGCTACCGCGGCCCCTTCAAAAAAATTTTAATTAAAATATTCCAGGCGACATTGATATAATGGGTGAGAACACCAGGCCATAGCTATTAAATTATTGTATTTTTATCGATTCATTACAACGTGTGCCAACTTTGAAATAATTCTGACGTCTGGAAGTGTGTAAAATTGACTTGAGAGATTCCATTATATTTGTACATTCATACACGTGAAGGTAGTAAAAGCTTGAAAGAACTTCAGTTGTTTACCATCACTATATTCACGGCAAATTGTTGTCTTGCGCTGTTTTGCATATACGTGAGTACCTTGAGAATTGTCAAATTTTATTAAGTTATGCGAAACAGGCGCGGTTCAGAATATTTAAGTTGTCGAGATATTAGCATCGCAGGCAGCAAAAAATTTAAACTTTTCACCTGTACCAAATACTGTTCAACTATAGACAATATACACATAACGGGATAAAATAGTTTAGTATTATTAATGGGTCCTCGAACCGCTTCATGATAGTTGTAGAGGTACAGGGATTAAAGGGAAGAGAATGTGATACGGATTGCGCTCAGCATTTGTCCAGAGTGATTTTGGAAAATTATGGAAAATCGAAATGGAGGATGACAGGGCCAGAAATCGAACCCGGGCCCTCCCGAATACCAGGCAAGTGGTTTTTATCACTAGTTCAATTTTAGTCCAGTAAAAATAAAGTTATAAACACTCAGATGTTAACTCGTGACGTATTACTGTGCAGGAACTACAGGATATAAAATCTATTATTGGATGAAAGATTGAAAAAAAAGTAGAATTATTCCGTATTAACTATTTTTAAAGGTCTTGAAATAACCTTTCTAAAGTCAGAAAATCTTTTTATGAAGTACGATTAAAATTTAGCTACCTAATAACTGTAAGTATCGCGAATGCTCGACTTTGTAGTAAGTTAACTGATTCGAAGGTTCGTGGCGTCTTACACTAAGGTGTCTTCCGTATGTGTACCACCTCAGCTCGAAAAAAAAAAAAAAAAAAAAAAAAAAAAAAAAAAAAAAAAAAAAAAAAAAAAAAAAAAAAAAAAAAAAAAAAAAAAAAAAAAAAAAAAAAAAAAAAAAAAAAAAAAAGAAAAAAAAAAAACTATCGTCTCAGTTAAAAAAAAAAATGTATATAAACTTAGCAAAAAATTCTTAATCGTTTAAGTGCGAACTATAACCATCCCAGTGTACTTATTGATGAACATGTGATAAAAATACATAAATACGTAGCTAAAACAGAGTCCATAATCACCAATGCGACATTATATTAGAAGAAACGGAAAAGGAAAATTGAACGTTCGGGCGTATAACGGATCTTGAATCCCACTTGTAAACACACGCAATGTAGCCACGTGAGTTTTTCTAACACACCCGCATTTCCGTAAGTTCCGCATAGCGCATGGTGACCTAGTAAGGCGTTAACACGTCTGGAAAGTACTGTACAGTCTGGTCAACGAATGTGTGCACTTCTACGTCAGTTTCGCCGGGACAGGTTTTTGTGGATCGCTGTGCACTACTATTAAAGTTTCCAGGGTTTTATTTGCAGCGAACTTCAATTTTAACCTAAACTTTAATTCTATTATTACGTTTGTATGTTGTTACACGACAGTACATTTGATCGTTAGAACTATTCCTGGAATGGGCAAACTAAACTGGTTTTATGGACCTACGTAATTGCGAGCGGATGTTGCAGGGTTACAGAAAACCTTATAATAAAAAAATAATAAAAGCCAGTGTTAGTTGTCAGCAAACATATAACATATATACCAGTCCGGGGAAAGAGCATGGTAAAAAAATACAAGAAGGAATACTGTCGTCGTATCGATAAAGACAGAAAAAAAAACTATGAATAAAAATTATCACAAATATGGACGAGGAAAATGACGAGAAAACAAATGACAAAGAGACTCGAATAACTGTGAACACAGATACCTCCACAGTCGAATGGCAACAGGCTTCCTATGACAAAAACAGATGCGACTATTCGGGAATTGAGATCTACTCCCATCTTCAGGGAAACGTGACTGAGGACTCCAGCAGACCGAATCTTTTATGACAATGAATTATTCAATTTAGTTCTTGAAATTAGATTTGCCAGCTGTCAAAGTGCACTCGTTTGTGGGATACTCTGCAACAAGAGTAAATTAGGGAGGAAAAAATAAATATTATGATTACTGTACACAGTGGTCTATAGACGTATACTTACTTGCATTTCCCCTGTAGTATCACACGCCACTTGACTAATTAAAGGTAGCTAATAAAAGTTTCACTGCACAGGCAAGGAAACCTAACCGACTGTTGACAGAAAGCTAGACAACTGTCCTACAATCCCCATGGCGAAGTCTGCGGAGCGTGTTCCGAAGAAAGCCCCCAAATAACAGCTGGGGCTTATTCCCGGCCACCAAATATTGGGCAAGTCGCCACAACACTGCCCTGGTTTATTTTAGGACTACGAACTAAAAGAGAAATCTTTGCAAGAGATTTACGACTGACCTAACTTCGGTTTGATTCAATTTTATAGATTGGATAGTCTAATAGAAATCAAGGGTGACTAATTGGTGTGTTGGACTAGTAATAACTAACAAAACTACGGAGGCGTAGACATAATCGGTGACATAAGAATGGTAGCTGATCATGCTAATTACTAACAAACATGGGTACATTTAACGGAGGTATATTATTATTGAGGTTACAATAATATGACATGCAGTAGCTAGTAGTTTCTGGACTAGGTACAGCTGAAGTTATTTTTGTACAATATTTTTTTCTATCTATCTCTCAGTATCAGTATAGAGCAATCGCAAAATAACTAAGCTTATAAGTACAACAGCAAATAGTAGTGTTACTTCATAAGTAGGTTTAAATAATCTCGCGCGAATTAGAACTTGGAGGGACTAGTCAATTGTGACTCAAACTCTAGAATTTAATTAGCGAGTGAGCTAAAATGGTAGCTGTATTTATCGCCATCTTTGTGATGTAAACACAATAAAATATTCATGCAGGAATATTTTGACCCTTCCTTAACATTTTTTTGAATTACGATTTATGGCAAAATTTAAGAAAAGCCAACGTTTACAATATAACTATTTTCTTTGCAATTTAGATGCCATTAACTTACAGTACAAAAAAAAATCCAATTTTGCAAAATTTGTTTGCATACGTTTTTCAAATGGAAAAGTTCTTGACAGTATTTTGTTCACACTTATGTTATGAGCTTCATACATATATACAGGGGATTCGAGATGAAGTGAACACTTTTGCAATCCTAGTTTTTTTTATTTTCGACTTATTTATAGTTTCCTGTCTCTGTTTAATAAACAAAAGCTAACAATTGAAACGTATAGATTATACCACACTCTATAAAATTAACATCTGTGTAAACAATAGATAGTATTTTAAAATTATTACCCTAGTCAATATGATCTTCAAAAGTGATCACTTTATCGTGAAGAAACAATAACTAAAGGCACAGGTGTTAAGAAACGCACGTAAACTTTCAGGCAATTGTTCACAAGCGTCTTGAACTAGGTACGTACATAACAGCAACAATACATTTTTGAAAGAAGTGAATTCCAGTACAATACCTCTCCGGAATACTTCCAGAAATCCAAACGGACCAACATGTTGCTCCAGTACAGCTCCAGTATTCTGACAAACACGTAACACACGCTCGTACATACGTCTGTTAACAGCGTAGTCTGAGTAATGAGAAGAAGAGCTCTACCTACGACTTTAGACACCGCTACGTTAGACGGAAAACCCGTAATCGTTCTTAAAATGTCCCTATGCACTGCAACACAGCAAACATTCTGCCTCGCACGAAGGGGAACATTCTCGTGATAAAAGCTTGTGATAAAAGGCAGCAAGTAACGTAGCATGGCAGGAGGGATTACGAGCATGGTTACAGGGAAACATGTATGTAACTTTGCGCCTAGGCTCAAGCTACAGTAAGTAGCTGCACATGCTCAGGTGTCGGAAGAAAAACGACTGAAGTAGGTCAAGGTCTCCGAGACTTCACGTTACGAACGCCACGTTACTGTAGCTGTGAGATCAACTAGGGGGGAAAAACCCTTTATGTAACACCGACGTCGTAGCAAAGCTGAAATTAGGTGAAGGGGAAGGATGGGGGAGGAAGGGAAGTTGTTAGCATTATTTAGATATTTCAGGCGGGGCAAGGGCAGGTCTGGGTCATACCGCAGGCCTTGTCTTAAAAAGTAGGTATACCCACACACTAAGAAAAAAAAAAGTATTTTAAGGTGCAAAATGGTGCTACTTAAGAAGTTCACTTTAAGAAATGCTAAGTAATATTTGAAAAGGTTATAACTATGCTGAAAATAGAGACCCTCGTGCTGATATAAAACATTTTAATTTTTAAGTTCTGCTTCTACATGACCTTATAAAAAACTGTGTTGTCTCTTGAAACATACACGATAATTTTTAATGAATAACAAACTAAATTGTACAAAACATTTTGTAATTTCGAAACTAGAACGATTTCTTTAATATCGCCAAAACATTAAATTTATTATCTATGTTATAAATCACTATTCTACATATCGTTGCAGCACCAGATCGTGTAACCATGATTGCAGCGTTAATGTTATGTTGTCTTTTATAAAAGTGTGAGGTAATATCTTTAAATTGCTGATTTGGCATTTATTTGGTTAAATTTTTTAAACAGTCTCAGGTCCCTAGGGACCCACTTCTGGATAAAACTTGTTCGGGAGGGGGGTGGGGTGCAGAAATGGAAGGAGGGCAAGTCGAATGTCCTCTGCCCTCTAAATGGTGCAGTCATGCACTCAGAAATTACTTTAATTTGCTCCAAATTATTTTCAAAAACACGAAGTGAAGCTGCAATGACTTGTGTTACGGAAATCTCCAAACACACAACCTTCAGTTATTTTGGAAAACCGCAGAAAACAAAAATACGAATCGTAGGACCCAGGATCGAACCCGAGTACTAACTAGAGCGAATCCACTGTATTGCCACTATACGTCCCAGTAAGAAAAAATTCCGTTCACGAGCTAGTCGAGGACATTTTTACTGAAGGGAGCAGTAGTACTGCCATTTTAGATTAATATATTTTTTATAATGAGTACTGATGACATTTTGACATTACATGCTAGTTCTCTTACGGCATTTGACAGCGTCCAAAGTTGTTTATAAATATTCTACAGGGCTTTAAACAAACCACAGAATTTCAATAATGAAACTGAAATACATTTATTTCCAAAAATCAATAAATTTCGGCTGCTTACTATTATTTTTCCTGCCCAAGGTAATCACTAACTATTAATATGCGCGCGCTCTGAAGGCTCTGTTGCAATTTGTGTGTCGATAATGTTTTGCTGGGTGGGAAAGATATTTGTTTGCAGTGTTGATTTTGGTATGGCATGGTAGCCTTGCCTTCTGGCATCGTTCATCTCAGAGCCACTAATTCCTTTACGATTTTACGTTGCAGTCCGTGAATTCTAACAACACTCGCATAAGCGACGGCAGATATTAGGAACATGAGACGTCCTGTGCGCTTACACCTACAGACGACAGATCATTCATTCTGAGTGTCTGGGCTGCGTTGACTTTCCCGCTCCTCGGAAATACTCGCGAGCTATCGTTTATGCACAGCGATTGAGCATAAAGGCGGCTACTCGTATATACAGATTTATTGTAGCTTCCTAACCTGTTTCAGCGCATAGTATTTTTTGAAAATTTTAAACTAATGTACAGTAATTGTCACAGGGACCGTTATAAGAATGGAGGACAGTGGCGGACACAAGAGGTGGGATTGGGCCGCCGCCCCCCCTCCCCAGTCCAACCTTGTTTTAGAAATGTTACACTTTTTATTCGAACTACTGAAAATACAGTAGGTGTTATGGACTTTGCAATATATTCTACGAAACTGACTGTAAACTCTTTGAAAATGTTCCAATTTGTGTTCTGACTGTTTTATGTTAAACATTAACGTTCAAAATCTCCTCAAAGTGCACCATTTTGCATTTTAAAATCAAAATTTTTCCGTGAAGGGACCCCCGGACCCCCCGCTTTAAATCGGCCAACCGGTGCTAGCGACAATATATCCCCCCCCCCCCAAATTATATTTTGGATCCGCCCCTGATGGAGGAGGGGGTTAGAAGTCGACCACCGACGTCTATCACGCACTTACATGATATAGGCAACGTCTCGGGTCAAAATAAAGAATTTCTTTCACTAACTAGCACGTAGTTGCAAAGTATGTGAAACTATCTTGTATTAGTTAGGTTTTGAAACGTCCGACGGTCGTGTGTTCAGTATGAAAGAGGAATTTTATACATAATCAAAACTAATGTACTTCGTATGCGCGGTGGCTGACACTGTGCATTGTGCATGCGCAATGAGGTGTGAAACACTGCGACCCACGCGATAGGCACGGACTGGCCGACAGCCACAATGCAAGTCGCCTACGTCACTACAGGCAGATCGCGGTTACACAACACAGGGGTCTGCATTGTTATAGGCCATTCACAATCAAGTGAGCACTGCATAAAGTTTTCTTTCGGCCGTTTTGGAGTTATTTTCACTATTTTAAACATGAAAACTTCCATGTAACTAAAAACCAGCGTAAAATCTTCTCAAAAGTTAACATATATTGGCCCAATATATCACATCTTTAATTACTTACAAGTTCTGCTGAGTGCTCAGTTTAAAATGAACAGCCTACAAGTGGCTTTTTGCGCTCAGACGCACATGCACAGACCTACTTATGTAGGCCTCCATGTACACAATACAAACGGTTTCTTCTCAGGGGCGTCATTTCAGGCTATTCTGAGGTTGGGAGGGGGGGGGGGAAGGATTTTTTTCGGTGGCAGTGACCTTGTTGTATCTTTTTTAATAACTAAGTATGTATAAATGAGAAACTTTAGTAATAAACCTTCAGTTTAATGTGCTTAAGTTGCCATTACTTAAATAACAAAATTACAATATATATATATATATATATATTTACATACTTAAAATTTTAAATCCAGGGGGAAGGGGCATTTGCCCCACCTGCCACTCCTAAATGACGCCCCTGTTTCTTCTCAGCAAAGAAAAAAATTCTTTGATGCGGTTCAGCTCGTGATTAATAAATTTTGTTTTGCAGCAAATAAGTGTGTGTGTTTATTTATACATGATACTACCAACTTTTAAATAAATACTTTCCTTGATACGTTAATACCTTCTTTGGTTACTGATAAAGTAATTTTTTCTAAATATATGTCTCAAACACTGCAACTATCTTTACCTCAAAGATAACTGCTTGACTATATTAAGGATGTTCAAGTGCGTTTAGTATCAAAATTTTTTACGAAATGGCTAGTTCTAGTTTCGTAGACGATACTCGATAGTACAGTTTTCTCATACGAAACAATTTTAGCCGCTTAGTATTTTCATAACGGTGCGACATATAGCCTAATGATTTTATAGTAAAATTCCGGACTGGACTAAACTTAAACTGGATTCAATATGGAGCGAACCTAAAGTGAACGTGGACTTAAATGTGTTTATGGTAAAATTTTTGAGAAACATTGAACTACAGAACAAATTACTGTCAAATTTATTCGTCGGAATATTTATTTTTATTTAAATTGCACTTTATATTATTTTTATAACATAAAACAGTTGTATTTAGCTAGCCCTGGCCGATTCTAACCTCTTACATAACCAAAGAAACGATTCAACATGTAAACCGCTTCGTTTTCTTTCAGTTCAGTCCGATGGTGTTTAAAGTAAACTTTTCAATCTGGATTCTACACGTCAGTCCACCTCGTCGACTGGACTGGATTATTCACTCCACCCTTACTTCAGTCCAGTAGTGAGGTGTTTAATAAAGTAAAATTTGAATCAAGATTATTCAGTCCACTCCTAGTTCAATCCTGATTGAGTTGTTACTCTAAACGTAGTAAAAGTCAACATTAATATGTTAAGATGCCATGGAAATAGTTAAAACCAGTTGACTCACTTTAAGAAAATAATTCATAGTGAAATAAAATGCTTTGGGCGACGGGGAAAAAAATTAGAAAAACTTACACTGAACAACTTCTGTATTTTCAAAAAGTGTTGATTTTGTATTTTTTCCCCTGCACTTTTGCGGTTTTTTAAAGATTAAAAATAATACGTTGTGAGTTTACACATGTTAGGTTACGTAGCTCGTAACATACTATTTGACTGTTAAGTATTTCAATTATATTGCTCATTTGATTTTCACCTCTTTCAAGCTCGTCAGCTTGAGGTACAGAAATCTTGCTTAAGGCCATGCTCCCATCTGCTTGGCAGTTTTGCTTAAAATCGTTTTCTCCATGATTGCTAATTTTTTCAAGGTATTAAATACTATGTTTTTAGCTATAGGTGACTAGAAATAAAGTGAACACAAAAAAAGCCCTGATAAATTTTCATTTCCTGCCAGTTTATATCTTTCGCCGAATGTAAACACAAATAATGCCACATGCTTTCATTTACAAAGGGTCATGCAATGTTTACAACTACATTAAACTGCTCCGATAAATTTTAGTTACAATATCTACTCATTGAATGCACGGGGGCTAAATACAAGATATAAAAAAATGGAATCAGGTATAAATACCTGCGAGTTAACGTCTTATAATACTGGTTTCTGTCCATCGACTAATTTATACAACACGCACTATTGCCGTTACGAATCTCGTAAATGAGGGCATATTTTATTTTAATTTGTAACTCAAAACCGCCACTAAAAACAGACATGACACACGCAATTCAATAATTCAAGTTTCGTTCAGTTCTACTGCCACGAACGACAACCATGCTCTTCAGAAACAATAAATAACATATTTTCTTAACATGTGAAATAAAAAAGTATGTTGTTTCTAGGCTGGAAAACGTAAAACATAATTTACAGATTACCGATTATTTAACATCATTCGGCAATGATACTCAAAAAGTAATTTACAATACTTTTGAATGTGTATATACGCGTTACGCACAACGGACAAACACACGCAAATGATGCAAATGGCGGGGCGGCAAAAAATGGCGAGAACCTAACCCTGATGCCACCTGTCGGTGAAGTTTTGAACTGTCTGAAGCGCGGATCAAGCTGTAACGACCAAGATTACTCGCGGTCGGCGATAGCGTCATATTATTCTCGCGCCAACTGAGTCAAATTATACTGTATGTAGGAATGTCAATAAGGTCATAAGTAAATATTTTGAAGTATATTAAATACAGAGAGGTTGATTTCATAATTTGTTCTTTCACTAATGTTGTATTCAAATAGGAAAATACACGGAACTACGTACAATAAATCGCTACCAACCATACAAGCAGTAAAGTAACTCTTGTTAGTGGTGGCGTATATGTAGTAATGGCTAGTGATATTTTTCAAAGGTTAAATATTTAGTGCTCACTTTATTCCGAATGACCTATAATTATGTAACTAATGAAATTCTGGTTAATTGACTTTTCAGTCGAAACCGTATAATTTCTTGTGTTGAAAAAATAAGCTATCATGGCAAAAATTATTTTAAACAAAATTGTCTAACAGATTTTCTATATCTGCTCTCCTTTAGGATTGAAAAATAACCGTCGCATTAACTATATAAAAAACAGGGTGGCCACTCATTGCAACAATGAAAATTCTCTGAATGTTCACCGATTTCCGTGACAGAAAACAACAAATTTCCCTGATTTTCACAAGTATAGCAACAACTTCTTCGTAATTAATTCAATATGTTAACATTTCAAGTCCTTTCTAACACTGTTATGTTGTCCAGCCAGTAAACTTGATAAAAATTAATCAGAACTTACAGTGAAGTATATTAGCCTCTGTAGGAAGACAAATTTTTTGAGGGAAAAATACAATAATGCTCTCTAAAGGTCATTATTTTCCACCCATGACTTTTTGCAGAAGCTCAAAATTAACGAGGCATATAAGTTTCTTTGAATTTCTTAGACGGAACAAAAATTCCTTGAAATGTCCGTGATAATTCCAGCTTTTCCAGGTGTATTGCCACACTGGAAAATTAACGTTGCTAACTTTCTTCGATTATAGTCCTTTGTATTAAATACAGTTGTTCTTAACATACAGCTTGTCTTAATAAAACAAGTAACTTAACCAAAAAAAAAAATATTACTGCTGAACTATGTTAGTGACAACACATTTTTGTTACCAATACTACAAACATTATATATATATATATATATATATATATATATATATATATATATATATATATATATTATATTTCAGCAAAAAAACATATTTTTTTTTGCTGCGGGAAAGAAAATATTTTTTTTTAGAAAGTAAGACTACTGCCTATGTACGTAGTGATACAAGAATAGGTGTTTATTTTCACACGGTGAAAAAAAAAGGAAGGAGAGAAAAAAACTAATGTACCTGTGCTTGCAGCGACATAGAACGAACGTAGAGGGACATGCTGTCTTGCGGCGAACATGCTGTTCATGAGGTCGAACGGAAATCCTTTTAAGTGTATAATTAGCAAAGAGGCGCCATATGATTAGACATTGAGTCAGTAGCTCCCGCACGAGAGGCTCGCACACAGAAGCCAACAACGTGTGGACGCAGCGTAGGAATACTGTACTATTAAATAACACTATAGTGTATCAATAGATAATCGTCATGCCATTACAGCATGTACGGTATTCAAGTCTGTCACCAAATAAAAAAATGTACATTAAACACTTTATATATATATAATCCAGAACAGAATTAGAGACGACTACGTCAGTGGCAAAATGCTGTACAGCATTTTTTCGTGCACTTTGTGGCAACAGCAGGGAGAATGTCTGGTCTTGCGCTCCACGTTCAGGTATTATTTTATTAAGTTATGTACAGTAAACTTCGAATCATGAATTGAATGTTCGGGTTTTCCACCCCGGTCCAAAATATGTAACACTTTTTTGGTAAAATTCTGGACTGGACTGAACTGAACTTGGACTGCATTCAACATGGATCGAAGCTAAAGTGAACACGGACTGAAATGCTTTTATGGTAAAATTTTTGATCCAGATTGACATGTAAACATGGACTAATCCGTGTCTAGACACATCTATTTGCGAAACAGTGAGCTAAAGAACAAATGACTATCAAAAAACCAAGAGGCGATATATATTGTTGCGTGCCATGTTCCTGGAGGCCAGTGGTCGGCGGCTGTTTCATAACACATTGAGGGCTGGCCGATGATTCAAAGCCCGGGTGGCTCATAGTGAGGAAACCCGCCGAAACTACGTCATAGATACCTGTCCCAACTGCGTCTTAACCCTTCGAGGGCGGCCGACGTGACTACAAGCACATCCGAAACATGATGAAATATCTATTTTTAGACCTCTGTAATGCGGGGAACACCCGACTGTCTGGGCTAGTATGAAACCACAGAATCGGCACATTTGAAGAGAGTTCGTTATTGGAAGTGCTAGAGGAAGGTGCTACGCCTGTGGAGAGAGACTGGTGAAGACATCTTGGTGACGTCAAAGTCTACTGTGAGGCGGCAGGGGGCTACCTTCGGAGCAGTGTTTGGCGATACAAGAGGACTGCTGCGGCGGGCTGACAGGCGAAGAGGAGGTGCGCGACGGGAGAGGTGCGCGACGGGAGAGGTGCGCGACGGGAGTCGAACAGAAGACCTCAAGAGTGAAGACAGCGGTGCACTCGGGGTGCTGTGCAGCACATGGTGAGCCATCACCACTTCGGACTGATAAGGTTGTACATTGTCATTACA
>PNEQ01059586.1:0-22206 GCA_003012365.1 Medauroidea extradentata
GCAACCAACTTTTCATACATTAATGTGCTCCAATTCTTTGAGCTCTATGCCAATTTTGGTGGCTCTATCTCTTATATTTTCTAGTATTTTTCGACAAATGTTTAAAAAATTATTTTTTTCAACGTGTCGTAGCTCCCTTAATATTTACCACAGAATAGTGTTGGTTTATATACCCCACCTTATTTTCCATAACGAATCCTCTCCCGGACTTTGGCACATGAATTCTGGTCCATCCTGTATATTCTACATTCTATGGTTACCTTACTGCTTGTATGGTTGGCAGCGAAATTACGCAAAATAGTTCGTGAATTTTCCTATTTAAATACAACAATACTGAAACAAAATCGACCGAAATCAACATAATTGTATTTTATGTAAACAACAAAGATATTTTTTATAAATTTATGTAGGTATGTACCGACTGTACAGTTCATCTTACATGCGCAAACATCAAGTGACGTGTCCAGAGAGGTTAGACAGTTCCCGTAATTAGCCGTTATGGGCAGAAAGATACGAGTTGGTCTGAAAATATAACTTTGCATGACTTTTTTATTGCTCACTTTATTCCGAATCACCTATAAAGACTTAGCTGTTAAGCTTCAACAATTATTATTTTTAGAAATATGTCTAAATGTGCGAAAATATGTAGAACGTTAATAAACGAAACACGTTTTCTTAACGTCACCTGTAAACGTCCTATGTAAAACACCAAGACAAACTGATTGCGTGTGTTTTTGAGATAGATAGAGATAGGGAATATTAAAACCACGGCAACCTACAACATCAAATTAGGAATGGGCCAGGTGTGTCTCGGATGTAAACACCCCGGGAGGTGTCGCTAACCTAATCAATGTCGACACGCAAACTTCTCGTTAGCTCGTGGCAGAATATGCCCTCGTATCTGTGCCTTCCGAACACGCGTGCGTGTTTTACTATATACCATAATTTAATACGATTTGCGCGGTTTCTTTTTTTCTGAGAATAAATACATCCAGCTGCACGCAAAGTCGTAACCTTTGCGCAAACATAAACTAACACAAATATTTTACGATATTTGATCTTAGCAACAGTTTGAAGAACGTGGCATTCTTGATTTGTTCCTGTGTCACCTTCTGACCGTAAGAGGGTGTGTATAGGCGATTCACTTTGAAGTTAGCACCCAACACTTATAATAATCGATTAAATGTGTTTATTGGGGCTATAGAAGTAAAGCTTTGAGAGTTGTAAAATATTTACGCTGGTTTTTGTTACATGGCAAATTTTGTATTTAAAATACTAATAATAGCTCTCAAAAAATTTGAGCCTGTGCTCAGTTTATCCTGAACAGCCTATGTATCCTTATATACACCCCAAATATACACAAAATTAGTAGGTATATTTATGCATACAGGATAATTAACGAGAAGTTACCGTCACACACAGGACTTATACATTACATAAGTCAGAGCAAAAAATCGTAATATGCATGTGGATAGTTTTCCTAATGTTTTCAGAGTAACTCGAAACATTGGTAATGTAAGAAATAAAAAAAAATAATGCATAAATAAATATGTTTTATAGACAGTACTGTTATATTCCAAGAACAGTGGCAGATAGAATATTGATACTAATTGAGCGTCTTAGGAACTGTGGAGATTGTTTAACTCATCTCATGTTAAATATGTCCCGTCGGTAAACGTTATGTCACTTTTGGTCATAACAGCACAAAACGTTTTATTTATTCTTATGATGTTTAGTAGGTATATACAATAATGCAACCTAAAGTTTATCACAGTCGCCATCTTGAATTTTTATATTTTGATTCACAACATTCCTTTTGGGTAAATTTATTGAACTTAAATTTTACTGCCAAATATCACACATACTGGTAGAATTTTAGTTACTATAAATATTTGTTTACCATTACTGTTGTTACAGGTGTAATTGCAGTTAAAAAGGGATAACTTTCTAACTGTAATTAGATCTGCTTCAAACGGTAACGGTAAAAAAAATTACGATGTCTGAAATTCTATCAGTGTGTATTCTATACTGCAGTTAAGTGTTAAATATCCACAAATTTACCCAAAACAAATGTTATGACACGAAATATAAAACTTTAAGATGACGATCTCTCCCGCTTGATATATAAGTTCTTGAGTTCTTTTGTCACGATACACAGATACGTGTTGAATCAGAAGTTATTCTCTCTAACGAAAGTAAATGATAAATATCTCGAAAAATAGTGTAGCTGTTAAAAAGTTGGAGGAAAAGGATAATTTAAGTGTTTGTGTAAAAATAAGATATATATATATATATAATTTTTTTTTTGTGTGATGCGTTCCTATGGGTGAAGATGCGACGCACGTGAGAGAAAGTAAATATGGGGATTGCGGTCTGTGGGGGTGCGGGAGAGAAGCAGAGGACGTGAAATAGCGAATTTACGATTGGGCTGAACTCCAAGCAGGCGTGTATACGTTGGGTTGGGTGGGGAAGGCGCCCCTGCCGTCTTTTACCGGCGCGCACTGCACTATAACTCTGGAGAATTTTTTAGACATGAATGTGAGGAGGGTGGTATAAGGAGGACCGAGGCTGCACAAGACACCCAGGCAAGGGTGAGTATGTGTATGAAATAGTGCATAGTGTCGCCCTTGTGTGGCAGGAGGAGCGCAGGTGCGCTATTGTGGGGCTACTGTCAGTGGGACTACCACGTCGTCTGGTAACCGCTCCTCGGAGGGAATAGGGAATAGGACGAGGCAGGAGATAGCGAGTGACATCTCACAGGAGGATGGCGTCTCTTCTACTTATCACTCCTACAACCTGCCTTGCACGTAGATGAGTTCCCTTTGTGTCGGCCCTCGACTACAGGTAGCTCGCGATAAACTGAGCACTTTTGACGACCGTCTTTTCCAGAATTATAGTTTACAATTTATATTTACTATCACCTCAGGTATTAACTTTCAAGTACGATACAATTTATACACTTTGAATGTTACTTACAGTGCATTGTTTGTATTGAAAAGTGGCAGGAATCTATGTATTATTATATAAAAAATATTAACTAAGGTTTCAAAAGTTCTCACTTTATCCCGAACAACCTCTACAAAAAAAGTTTTTAAGGGATTGGATACACTCCATTTACTTAGTGAAAACTTATTTGAAATTCTAGTCAGTTAAGTAAACTCTATGCAAGTTACTATTAGCACAAAGTCGAAATTTTTCAGTTACATATATTTGTATGATTTGCTGCCGAATTAACACAATTTTGGCGCATTTGTGTAGCCATTATAAGAAAAACTTATATTTTACATTAAGGGTGTTCACGTGGTCAAAATGCACAATTTTATATTCGTATGGCATAGTGTTAGTTTTATAGATGTTACTTGTGACTACACTTTCCACTAGTAAATTTTTTAGCTCTCACAAATTTTCCACAGCGGCATGCCAAAGTCAGAATTCCCAAGTTACGGGAACATAGTAATATCAAAAAATCAAATGTCTTACTCCAATGAAACAATTTACACTGAAATGAGATATTATGGACAGTATGCTAAAATATTTAAAAACACGCAACACTCATTTCGAATTGTTTTAAAAATTTCCATAGATGAAGTAAATTGTCATTATTTTCAGATTATTTTAAAAAGTAGAAAGGAATCTATTTGTGTATTTTAAAATATTTTAGCATATTACGATAATATCTAATGTCAGTGTAAATTATTTCATTCGAGTAAGACACTTGGTTTTTATTATTAACATGTTCCCGTAAAAAAAATTGTTTTGCAGGTGTAAAATGTAGTCTCAAGTAACATCTATAAAGCGATCACTGTGCCGTTTAAATATACAATTATGAATATTTGCCACGTGAACACCCGCAATTAAACATTTATACAATAAATGTCTTCATAACTGACTATTAATAGACATGTCTGTGATTCCTCCATGAAAAAAATCCTTTGCCTTTTTACAATTGCGAAAACTCATTTCAAATTAAGCAACATATCAGTGTAATTGCGTTATGTTTTCGATTGCTGAATTTGCCAATCACATCTTTGGACTTTTGAAAGTAACAATTTGCTGTCGCCGGAGTTTCAGTTCGATAAGTAACTTAATTTTTCTTATAACGTCTATGAAAAACCGTCAAAATTGTGACTTGGACAGTACATAATACACAAATTATGCAGCACAAATTAGTATTATTTTTTGAAAATTTTACTCGTTTTGGTGTATTAGTTATCGACCAGAAGTCCATAATAACATAAAAAAATTGGTTGGAAAGATCCGGTACCCAATGTTCTCAACTTATTAGCGTAGAGTGATAAAGTCTGGCTTATTTAAGTTCCAATAGTAAAAAATCACCGAAAATATGAACTAATACAACTGTTCATAATAATATTGATTGTTGATTTTGATGAATTATAAAAAACAAAATTGAGTCACTAAGTACATGGGTAATATCCGATAAAGTTGTGGATAGCATTAATATTCAAGTGATGTAACAGCAGTCTTCAGTATAAATTTGTAAATTAAAAATTCGAGGACAGTGAGAAAATAAATACATGTATTTGATTTTAATTCTCATGTTAATATATTAATGGCGAAAAGTAGTGTTAAAAATTAAACAGTTGTAATAATCTGTACTTATTTTCATTGCATCAGTATACTTGTATTTTTAATTAAAAAAATATTTTTATATGATTTAGTGCGAAATGTTTTACGCAAAAATTATATTTTGTGTGGCCGACTAAGGGCGTTAGTGTCAACCTGTATAATATTGTTTAAACACTGTAAACATTTGTATTTATAATCTTAACATACTGTTCGGACCGAGTATGCCTGTGCGGTTGTTGTATACTGGACTGGTATTTAGGAGGATTAATGTTCGATTTTAGGTTCAAATATTCAGAATCCGGTTGCCGTGTTTCATGTACCACAATATAATATTCCGATGGTTGTAACAACATAATAAATTTCCATTTTCGACGTGGTCCAGAGATTCCTACCGAAACTAATGACTCCACCTGCAATAACATGTCTGTAAACAATCGCACCTCCGCAGTTAAATATCTATACAGAAAACTAAAAATAAATAAATAAATAAATAAATTTTTAAATATAAAACTGATATAACGTATTCAAGGAAACTGCATAGTATTCGCTTATTAAGTAAATTTTAATATTAGTGTCTGCAATTGTTACAGATATTACAGTAACACAAAAAAAATTTCATTACAACAGTCATAACAACGCTATATTGAAGCAGTGTTTTGATTATTTTAACGCGAAGTCTGATTTCCGAATATGTGTGAAGATTTCCATAGTGTAGTTTATTTGGCATTCAAACAACTCGGAAATTTCACTCGCGTGTAATGTAAAATTACCATAGAGAGACAAGGTCAATATTGAATGAAAATCTATTTTATGATTATATATATATATGCACACACGTATAGTTGTCTGACTTTTCTTGTGTAGAGTAAATATCTTTCACATTAAAAGGTAACCAGCTTCTATTACATGTACAGTTACTTTAACTCAATTGGTTTAGACAAATAAATACATGTCTCTATCCATGCGTTGTAGCATTATTTTCTTACTTTAAACGTGATGTTCATGACGAATATTTATGGGTCATGATACAGGCGTGACGATTCATAGAATGTTTTGGCCACAGCAGCAAGCAGAAATATTCTTGTCGATGAACGTAGTCGAAGCGGCCAATAGGCGCGGGATTTCCAATCTCCTAGCACGTGTGTTATTTCTGTTCGCGAGCGTCTGCCGGGGTGAGATCACTGCTGGCGAAACAGCCTGCATCCCAAAATACACCGCGATAACGTGCAGATCCGTGGACCAGTTGGCTCCACTCCAGATTCAAATTTCCTGCCGCCCCGTGGCTGCGCTTAAATAACAAGCTCTCCACATTTGTCAAACTACTTGTGCTCGCGCCCAAACGTACTTACTCATCTAGGTAGTTAGCAATTGTTCTCTCGCTATTAACTTTTTCTACTTTCTAACTATTAGTTTGAATAGGTGGAGTACCGTCAAATGTGAATACTTTGACTGCAGGGGTAACAGTGACCGACATAAAATACTTAATTTAATTTCACTGTAAATAATTAGGTTAATTCACTACACATGTAATAGAATCTTATTACCTTTACGTGTAAGAAAATATTACTCCACACCTGTAAAGGAATATAACACAACTGGAAATGTAGTTTTTTCATTACTTATTAGCGGAGACCATCTATGTCAATTTTATGTTACGCGCGATCGAAATTTCTGAGTCGTTCGAATGGCAAATACACGACCTTGTGGAAATTGCGACTAATGTTCGGAAACCAGTTTCCCGCACCATAGGTTGAGGTATATTCCAATAGACTTTATGGGTAAAATTACAAACATTTTTACAGTGTCGGCGTCGTTTGGTGGAGAAGTGGCAAACTTTATCTGAATGGACCAAACTTAAGGGTGTAAATACTTAACAATACACATATATATGTCTTCATTATACGGTCCAAAACAAAATGTCTTCAGTCGTTCAATGTTACTCCTGCAGTCAAATTATCCATACTTCAAAGCAGAAAGATTTGTTTTCGTTAGATGACGAGGTTATATCACTGATCAGCATTAAATAAGGCGAGTTTACTTAAGATTCTCCAATCAGACAGAAATATACATATTTACAAAGTTGCAATAATTATGTTTATCTTTTGACTAAATTTTGGCCACTATCACTATATTTTTGGAGGGCAGATGCGGGTCTATGCAGGAGGTTAGACATCGTTGACGTTGGAGCATTTGACAGTCTGAACTATTCTACATCCACATTTGTCATTATCATCTTTAGTGTATCCCCATCTTTCCAGGTTGAATCTGGATTTTCCTACTCCTGATCTCAGCCTATTCAGAGACTTCCTCGTCAGACTTTCAGATACGTTTTTCCAACCACTGGGAATTGGAGCTTTATCTTTCCACATTTATAACCTGGCTATTTCATAATTTACTGAATGTTCCTTAAATGTTCTTAGGAAACACTTTCTGGACTTCAGTCATTTTACACGTGTGGTTCATGTCCTTGTAATGGATGGGTTTTTTCTTGCTCGACTTTCTTCATTTTCGTTGCTCGATGCTGTTTCTCTTCGGAAATATGAAGCTGCTATTCCGGAAAGGTGATAAACCACTGTACAACATAAAGGCGACATTTAACAATGGATGAATGCAAGAGTAGGGATAAAATGACTGAATTGTTTTACTCTCCAGTAATAATATTGTTCCGGAGTTAAAATATATGTTTACTACTAAAAATATCAACATTTAAAGAGGGCGATGGGAAGCAAAAGTATCCCGATAAAACAAGCTGACCAATGGCAAAATCTGCCAAAGATTACCACATACCCTACATCTACGGTCCTGGTTTTTCACGTGGGAATCGTGACGGTCGAAGCCGTTGGTCGGCTGGTTTTCTCAGCGGTATCCATTTCCCTTCCCGCGATCCGACGCACACACATGCTCACCTCATATTAGCTTTCACAAGCGCTTACCAAAATCGCTTCTCATTACTGAGATCTGAAATCGTGTTGAATGCTTATTTTCGCATTCCGCAAACTGTACAAGCATGCTCCCTCCGTGCCATTTGTTTGCGTAAGAAGTTAGATGGAATTGCTTAAGGGTGTTCAAGTGGGAAAATATCATAATTTTATACTTGTATACATTATTGTCAGTTCCGTAGGAATTACTTGAAAGTACATTTTCCTCCTACGAAAAAAAAATAGCTTAGCCAGTTTTCCCATTATAGCATATAGAAGTCAAAATATGCATATTTTACTTCATACATAACTAAAAAACTAATATACATAATGAAATGGAATAAATCACATCAAAACTACATGTTACGGTCTGCGGCTTGATGCCTATAAAAACCCATTATAACATATTTTTGTATTAAAAAATATATTACCAAAAATAACAAAAAATTAGCAAATTTTTAAACATTTTCTTTGAATATAAACATTTTTTTTAAATTTAGGTTTATATGCTTCAAGCCGTAGACTTTGACATGTATATTTGATGTGATTTTGTCAATTTCATTATGTGTACTAGTTTCCAAGTTTTGTATGAAGTAAAATATGCAAATTATGATTTCGAAATACCATAATGGGAAAACTGGCAAAGCTAATATATTTTCGTAAGATGAAAATTTACTCCAAAGTAACGTCTATAAAATTAACAATAATTCATGAAAATATAAAATTGTATTTTTTCCCCACTTGAACACCCTTAAGGGCACCGCCTACCACGCTCTTAAAATGTGTTGTAATGTACGGAGACATATTTTCTTACGGAACTATTCCATATGTGACCATTGTGCCAATGTACGAATAGAAAACACATATTAGACAAGGCCAGAGTGTCACTGTTTAGACACGATGCTCTTTAAAAACAGCCCTACAACACAGCTAAAAAGGCCTTTTCATGCTACCGAACCTCAAACGAACAAACTGAATTTTTATAAACGTTAAAACAGAGTTTGAGATGTACTTTTCAGTTAAGTTTGTCTTTGATTTATGTTTTTTTTTTGCTTCGATATTTTAGTTTCCGTTTTGTATTTGGAGCTATTTGACACATTTCCTCTTTAAATATTTTAGATTTTAGTTATTAATGTATGTGTTAAATAAAGCAATTTAGGTTGCTTTACCTATTTTTATTTTTGCTTCCTTTGTAATTTCTGGGAAGACGAAGCATTGCAATGGCGAATTGTCCAGAACAGTTCACTAAATGATGCTTTTTAAATATACAAAGAAACTTGAAAAATTATTTACTTTACGATACCCAGATCATACGTGACTCGATACATCGACGGCCATGCGCTAGAAGAGGAAAATTCGTAAATGGTCTACATGAGGCTAACTGCTCAATAAATATGAAAAATAACATTGAACAGATACTAAAAGTCTTAGCAATGCACATACGTGTTTATCTGTTGTCAGACATATGTACACACACATATACACACACAGATCGTTTCACAACACAACATAACTCACTTCGGTAAAACGTCGTACGTTTCAATGGCTGTGCAGTTGAGATATGTACAATGTTGTAAATCACAAATAAATTGTTCTTAATTCTTCAATACGATTATCAACATTAAGTAGGATTTTGCTACACAGGCAGTTCAAACATTCACTATCTGCCCGCAAGCAGGCTGTGATACGTTTTACTACAAGTGACCACTCACTGCCTGCCGACAAACAGGCTGTGATACGTTTTACTCCGACTATCCGACTACGATAAGTGGCCATTGCCTGCCGACAAGGTCGTATCTGAGCTGATTGGTGGCTTCTGTTATCGCATTTTTCTGCTTGACTCACTGCTGCACGAATCTTATTTCCTTCAGAGTAACTTTGCACAAACATCATGTCTGCGTACTCACCTCACGTAATTCTTCCGCGCATTATTGGTCCAAAATAACTTGCCTTGATACACTTACAGAAAACTAGCAGACTTAGCCCCACTAGTGTCTTGCTAATGGTCGGTTAAGGCATACATTTACTGCTCGTGTAAGCCACTAAACATTATTATAGTCAGCTTGAATTAAGAAACATGTAATTAAAGTATATGTTTTCCTTGCGTGTACGCTTGAGTTGTAGCCTACATCTGACACAGGTTTTCACAGCCACTACTTTTGAAAATGACGATTTTTTGTCTGTAGATGTAAACACGCTGCCGAATTATGTCGGATGAGTCGCGGAGTATATGTGTATATATATATAATATGTATATAATATATATATAATCACAATGTAAATAATAAAAATGCACTTAAACAGATTTGAACATTCGACAACGATGAGTATTTTGAGTGTACTTAAATCTTCGTCTCATTTTCAAAGGTATAATAGCTCGCTTTTCGAACAGTTATACAAAATTTGGTGACTCTATACATTACTAACTCGGTGTACCGCAAATTCCGTCATCTCTCATGTAACAACGGTTATTTATTAAGAATACGTTCGGCCAGCAATTTAATAATTCATTTACTGAACACGATTAATTAATATAATTGCTTGCCCAATAAATCATATTACCAACAATTATTGAAAACTAATTTAAATCACCAATCTAATTACTTTAGTTGGAACACAAAAACACTTCCAATCAAATAACGCACACTAATTATTCAAAATTAACTTCACTGCTTTCAGTTTAATATAAAGAAATTATGTGGATTTGTGGTTTGTGTATCTGCAGTGGATTTTGCATAAACAAGAAAGTGAGTGAGTAAGAGATTTTGGTCAGCGCTTAACATCGAGGTCTTCAGCTGTCGTGAGAGGTGACATGGGGTGAGTATGGAGCAACGCCGGAATAGAAGGGCGGGGGAAACAGGAAATCCCCGAGAAAAATTGGCGACCAACGACATCGTCCGGCACGATTCCCACAAGCGAAAATCCGGGGTCCGACTCCGCCGGGAATCGAACCCGGATTTCCTTGGTGGGAGGCGAACAAACAAGAAAGCTATGCGTGTGTATATATATATATATGTATATATATATATGTATGTATATACACATCCTGTTTTTCTTTACTGAGTGATTATTATATAAATCTCAACTGCACGTGCTGAAGTTAAGTAAAAAGTACTCTTTTTGAAATCTCTGAATCAATAATTAACATTATTTAATAACCTTATGTTGTCACATGTTGGGTAATTATTTTGCTTGATTTTACGTATGACACGCTTATATTAATTGATATATTATCACAAAGTGCTTCCTAGTATTTTAACGTTTCCGTTCCTCTGGTATTTTGTTAAAATGTATACTGTTTATCAGAGACCAGGCCAGATTTAATTTCAGTTTTATTTGTGGAGCAAATGAAAATGAGTGAATTTTGAGATTTAAATTTTACTGTTAAAATAATATTTTCATATACAAGAAATAAGGGTTTTATTTTAGAGTGAAAATTTCAAATCTAGTATAAAACTTGCATACATACTTAATGTTTCATATTAATTATTTTGATGTTATTATTTATGTTATGGCTAATGCATAGTTGTTAACGTAATACACGTGAACAAGAATTGTAAACCCAACCATCAGTCATTGACTAGCGGAATCTAGCATTATGCATATTTACATTTAGGAAAGGGCTACAATATATGTAAGATTATGTAATATTTTTGAAGTTATCGTAAAACTTATGAAAGTGTGGATTCAGTGTCTGGTGTATAAACACTGTGTGTGTATACATTTTATGCGGTAGACCTTCCTTAGAAACTAGTCTTGTAATATTTGTAACGCATGCAGATAAATATAACGTGTTATTTTGAGTATAAAATGTTACTTTTGTTGTAGACAAATTTTCTGTGTCGTTTTGATAACATTAAAACAAATTTTTTAGTCTATCAAATTATTTTTTACAAATTAATAAAATATCTATAACGTATCATAATTACATGCACTTTAATTTCTCACGCGTTGCAAGTTTTTTTTCTAAATCGGCCATATACTTAAACAGGTAATATACAGACACAGAAATAAATAATGATAATTGTAATATATCTCGAAAAAATTGGCAGGTTAATGAAAATAAATGAAGAATAACATTTAAACGGGGAATGTAGGAGCACACCTTATTTATTACAATTACTGTAGAAGTATTGCCCTGATACTTGCGCTGACACCGCAAACATTTACTTTGTTCAGGCAGTACTGACGTATTTGTAGTACGGTACATATAGTAGTTCCGGATCGTAGAACTAGAATTGAACCTACTAAGCCGGTTCTTGTTGAAAGAGGATTCTACAAGTTAGCATTTCTTATAATTATGTAAAATAATTATCTGAAATAAGTACCGTAATGTTGGAAATGTGAATTTTAAAAGTATATGAAATGTATTACGGAAATATATATATTAGTTACTCACACAATAATGCAAGCAGAACATAACTTGTGTCTTATGTAGCACCCCCAGATAGTAGTTCATAGCATAAAATTGATATAAAGTTGTTAGTTGGGCTACAATTTCAGTACTGTTATTCCATGATTAAGACTTACATTTCAGGTAACGTTTTATATGAAATAAAGTGCGCAGGCTACCTCGTCGCACGTTAAATAACTGTCGAGATCCTCGTAAATTGTTACTTGCCAGTAATGTGACTGCAAGGGACACTCAATCTGAAATTTAAAATATATTTAAATACAATTCAGAAATTATAAATTATGTTATGGCGGCCGCCTCGTGAAGGGTGTGTTTGTATGTGTGAAGTGAAAATCGTGGAGGCGCTACGAGCGATGCCGGCCGGCACATGCATTGTGATATTGCCTCTGTACCCAAAGCGCTCAGTGTTTCCATCGTAACGTTTTTACTACTGGACTTTAAGCACCGACGTTATACTTTATTGAACCCGTCGTCGTAGCAAAGTCCAATGTAATTGTAGAACTCGGTTTTGAACGAATATAGGCTATCCATAACGAACGCATGATAAGCACTCCGCGCGAATACTGGGCTAAATTAGAGACGTAAATATAAGCGGTAAAATGTTGTACAACGATTTATGTATATAGTGTGGCAACACTGCGCGGACAAATTCCCCTCCTGCGCGCCAGCTAATATGATATGCCTGTACATGCAGGTCAGAACAGTAGTAGTAAAATAAGTCAGATACCTGCGGAGCTCAAGAAGTGACTAACTGTAGTGCTACATTGCCGCATTGTAAAAGTAAAATGTCATCGTACAATATTTTGCACAAACAAATTCAAGTCCAGTTTAGCCCAGAATTCGCGCAGCGTGCTTATTGTGCGTTTGTTTCTGGACATCCTGCATGCTGAGAAACAACAGTCCAAAAATGCCGATTTTTAGCAGAGTTAAGTGGCTTTAAAATAGCACTTCAAATATGAGTGGGGCCTTAAAAGTCATTTCCACGCATAGTCATAAGTGTGTTTTCTATTCGTAGATAAGCGTCGTGGACGCACTTTTACTACTGGCCTCTGAGAAAAAATCATAACTCCGAATACACCCCACGCAGTTCGAGAGCAAGCCAAGCGCCCGTCTTAAGATCTTAAATAAGCATGATTATAATTACTGCAAACATTTTAATGTAATTTTTTTATTTTTACATTAATAACTAACCATTTGCGGTAATTGTAAAAAAAAGTCCTCAAAATAACGGACAAATATTTCTGTTTTTTGAAAACTCTAATTGCCACAGTTTTTTTGCACATTACTTTAAAGTTATTTTGAAATTACTGATATAAACATGACGTGTAAAGCAGTACCATTGATCCGTTAAATAATTTTTACTTATAACTTTATTTTATTCTATCAAATAATTAAAGAATTTTCGCAAATTTTTTACTCATTGAAATATTAAGCCAATAACCAGCCAAAAATACTTAAATTTTGTTAAGAAAACCATTGGGCCACACAGGAAAAACTTATTTTAAAACTGTGGTATATTTGTATTACTTTTCCGGTCCCTTTAAAGATTAAAAAAACTCACGAAAAGTATAAATATTATCTCGTAGCTTAATGAAGGAAGAAATGCAGTAATTTCAAATTTATAATATTTTTGTAATTAATTGTGTGTTTAATATGTTTCTTGAATGCTGCGAAGACGATTTTAAGACTGTGTGGTTTATTTAAGTTAATATTAATGTAATTAAAGTCATAGTCTAGTCAATAGAAAGTTCGGATGAGAAAATTTAAAAATTACGTTGGATAGTTTCAGATGCAGTAACAGAAATATAATAGTGTTGCTTGTGACGTCAGAAATCGTGTAAGCACATGTTTATTGATCTGACGAAGTTAAATTTTCAGATACGAAACTAAAGCAAATATTTCACTGTAAATTACTTAAATCCAAGGAGGCAATGCTACTTCATTCTTGTCGTTTGAACTGTGTATAAAACATTATTGCTGAAACGATAAGATTGTCACTTACAACAACTGCTTTTATTAACTAACTTACCGTCTTTTAGATATATATTTAATATGTGGTGTTTTTATGAGAAGGTGTAGTTTTCTCATTTGTTGGACTGTGATACATTTAAGAGATATCAACAAGTGTAGAGTATGTGTCCTGCGCTGCATAACATGTAAATTATCCAAACACGTTTTTTATCAGTCATTGCTTCAATGTTAAACTCATTTTGGTAAATGTTAGTAAAGTATGTTTGTTCAACCAATGGGTTGTTAAGTGTTATTAAAGCTGCAAGTTGCGCCGGAATTCCTAGTTACTCCCCACACAACATGTTAGCTTACTGAAAGCCTTGCATTTGACTTGCAGTTATAAACTTGCTTCGGTAGGCTTACTGCAAGCCTTGCATTTGACTTAAGCTTTTATGCTGGCGTAGATATTATTTAGCTTGACAGGCTTTCTGCAAGTGTATTTAAGAAAAATGCTTGCAGTTAAACTTCTTGCAAGCTTGTGTTAAGCTTGATTGCTTACAAGTTAACCTTAAATGATGTTTAGTATGTAAGATTGCAAAACTATAAAAACGTGTCAACTAGGCAACTTGCAGCAGACTTGCTGCAAGCCTGCTTGCCAGCTTACATTTCACTTGATTTTGTCTTGCCTTAGCAAGCTTATTCACGAGACTTGCTGCAATACTGAATCAAGCTTGCAGCAAGTTTATATTTCACTTTAATTTAACTTGCCATAGCTAGCTTGCTCAGAACTCTTGTTACAAACCTGAACCGAGCTCGCGACAAAAGTGTATTTGACTTTAATTACACTTACATAGCAAGACTGGTCATGTGATAAGCTGCAAGCACCCTGTCCCCTATACTAAGCTAATATTGCGTTGAAATTTTCCTTAGCAATCTTAATTCATGAAATATTTTCTGTGCCATTAATAATGATCGAAGTTGAGATTTAAACTGAACTTTGTAAATGAACCAGCGTTTTAAAAAGTAAGACTGTTTCATATGCTACCTAAAACAACTATTACGATATTATGTACTACTACAAGTAAACTGATATCCTTACCGTTGTTAGCAAATTCACAAACATCAACATTTCCACAACAAAGTTCGTTATCTTACAACCGACTCTCACTACTACACCACTTTTAAGTATTCGCAATAGTACAGTGGTGGTCCGGCCACTTGGCTCAGTGGTTAGCGCTCCTGGCTGCTGAGGCAAGAGTCCCGGGTTCGATTACCGGCCGACGAGATGGCATTTACAACCACTTCCTCGGGTTCAGAACTGGGTGTTTGTGTTCGTCTTGTCTGTGTGCCAAAGACAACTTACCATTACAACGACTACTACACAATACAAAGTTACTGGGGAATGCATTCATTAACCAACTTAAAGGGGTGGGGGGGAATGTTTGGTGCAGTGGCGAGGTGTCAGCCTTGCCATTGTACCAAACATAAAAAAAAAAGTGGTTAGCATACCTGTTTTGAAAGTAAGGGGTCAGTGGTTCCAATCTTGGCACAGGAGCCGAAATTTAATGTTTAGTAATTAACATCACAAGCCGATGAACAACCAATATTTAAGATGTAAATTCGAATGATAGTGAAAATATTGCAGAAAATAAGATTTTGATTTATTCTTCAGGCTGGCAAATTAGGCTTGCAGCAAGCTCACAAATCAAGCTTGCAGCAAGTTAGAAATGTGTAAACTAGGCAACTTGCAGTAGGTTTATAACAAGTTTATTGGCTTGCATTTCGTGCTTGCTGCAAGGTTACTTATTGGCTTGCATTGGCAAGCTTGCTACAAGCTTGTAGCAAGTTTTTTCTGCTGCCTGGGTCGAAATGTATTCTTAGCTATTATCTTCAAATTTGTTGTCTATTGTTTAAATGTAGGATGTGTAATCTGCTTAGAACCTTCTATTGAACAAGCTTATAGGCCCTTGAATTACTAAAGTGTGGTACTTCAAAATCCACAATTGATGTGAGTCGGCACCACATATTTACTTCAGCACATATACGTGTTCCACATAAAAACTGTGAACTGTCTAGTCAACTGCCAGATGTAACTGAACAACAGAGAGGATGGAAACGATAAATTTTATATTAAAACCCTCTATCATTTCTTCTAGCGAGATGCAACACGCACCTGCAGGAGCAGGCATGTTCTCTTAGGCAAACCCTCACACGGACCTAAAAAAAGACAGTTTTTAATGAGTTTTCTAATCCAATTTCCCGCCTCTGGCCAGCGGAGCAAATTGAAAGGGCCGAGTGACCCACGTCACGTTCGTCTCTCCTCCCTGTTGTAGGGGTGGCCACTCTAGGCGATAATAACTAGGGGTAAGTCCCTCCCCCCCTCGCACTGCTGCAGTGCAGTCTTGCTGGCCTTCTACTCCACGGCCGGTGGTTTTACTCTACCCTGCCACGGCGGGTATGAGGCAGAAGAAGAAAAACACAAAAAATTCCCTGATGGTTCCTCATTACATAGTCATAAAGTTAAAAAAAGTTATACAATACGAAATTTTTTCAACGGTGAAATGAAACGTGGGCTAAGGTGTCAGCACACAGCATTTAAATAGCATGAATTTTTAAAAAGTTCGTTGTGAAAAAAGCAGTAAGTGATTAAATAAATTGTATTTGCCTTGTGATGTCCCTTTCCAAATCGTAGTAGTTTAGCTGGTCAGCATTTTAATTGTGGCCTTAAATACTTCTTCGATTTTCCCCATAATTATTTATAAACCTAAAAGAGAGCAGATATATGAAATCAGTTTTTTAGTTTAGTTTTATATAGTTTTCACATTGCTGGCTAATTTTTTCCAAGACAGCAAGCATTATGGTTTTATCTAATTGCGTAATAAATTAATTATTGTTAACTAACTTATTTGTCGAAACCGTACAAATTCTTGTCTTGATAAAAATGATTCTTCACGGCAAAGAAAACCATTTTAAATTACATTGGTAAACAGCTCTCGTTGAAGCCTAAATATTACTGAACCAAATGAAAAGAGGAACTTTGCCTTAAGGAGGCCACCTGCAGCGTGCAGAGCTACGAATGACACAATTTTATTTGAAAACTACTCAACGTTAGTAACGTCTGTTTAGAAATTACTTTCACAGTATGTTACATGCGTATTTATCATTTTCAGGTCCTTCTTTAGCATTAAAATCTAATTTTACTGGCCGAAAATAGCGATAAAATGGTTATTGTTTATTAGGATGTTGATCGTGGTCCAGAATATTAACCAAGAAGTTACCAGCATGACTAATGAACCTACATTCCTCAAAGTGGGTGCAAATTAACCCTGAAAGTCAAAATCATTTATCAAGTTTAGGAATAATAAATGATAAAATGGGTTTAGTCGTACGATAAACGAAATATACTAAAGGTAACTCAGCTTGCTAAGTAATATGCGAGTTGCCAGTTTAATAAATTGGGGGAAAATTATTTTCTAAGATTTCTTTCTACCATAAAGATAAAAAAAATAGCCACCATTTTCAAAATATTACAGCATGATGAACGAAATATACAAAAGTCAAATCAGGCATGTATGCAGTATATGAGTACCAATATTGATGAAAGAATGAAAAAAAAATCTTATGGTATGTGGGCTATTACTATAATAAAGTAACAAAGATTACCGTAATTTTAAAAATATGCACACAGGATAAACGAAATACACCAAGGTCAAGAAAGCTTTGTATGTAGTACGTTGTACCAAGTTTGACGAAATGCTGAAAAATACTTCCCAAGATAAGTAACAAAAATATGAACATGGCCACCATTTTCAAAATATTAACTCAGGAAGAACGAAAATAACAAAAGTAGTGTTAGATTCGTAAGTAGTTGCAAGAAAGTACTAATTTTGGTGAGTTTTTGAAATATGAATCCTAAGATAATAATAGGCATACTACGGTAAAATATAAAAATGGCAGCAATTTTTTAATTATAAAAACCGTATTAACGAAATACAGGAAAGTCAAGTCAGATTTGTATGTAGTACATACGTACTAAATTTGGTTAAACTTTGAAAGATGATTACTAAGTTATTCAATATTATGCTAAAAAATTTAACTACCATCATTTTGAAATATGAACACAGGCAAAACGAAATACACAACAGTAAAGTCAGCGTTGTATGTAATGCACGTGTACAAAGTTTGGCGAAATTCTAAATAATATTTTCTAAGATATGTGATACTATGTTAAAATATATAAATGGCCGCCATTTTAAAAATTTGAACACAGGATAAATGAAATACAGAAAAGTCAAGTCAGCTTTCTATGTAGTATATGCGTACCAAGTTTGGCGAATATCCGAAAAATATTTCCTAAGATATATGATATTATGCTAAAGATATAAATATGGCCGCCATTTTGAAAATATTGATACTCTGTTGTGTGTATTAACATTAGTAGCAGGCTTCCATGGGTGTGAACATTGGAGGGCTGGAATGTCCTGTGTGCTACCCGATCCCAGTTAACGAGGGTGGCATGTTTGCCACTCCCGTTACAATATACATGCACAATAAACGACGTACACAATATTCAAGTTTAGCTTTGTATGAAGTATATATGTGCCAAATTTGGTAAAGTAAAGTAAAAATGTGAAAATTTCCAAATTTTGAAAATATGAGCACAGGATGAACGAAATACACAATATTTAACTCACCTTTGTATGCAGTATAAGTGTACCAGGTTTGGTATCGTTCTCATAAATATATCCTGAGATACGTGGTACTGTGCTAAATTATAAAATTAGCCAACATGTTGATAATATGAACACAGCTAAAGTTAAATAGTTAGTATTCAAGTCAGCTTTGAATGTAGTACAAGCAGTGCGCCCGCGGATTTGCTCGCGTGTTTTACTCAGAGCAGATAATATTTACATTAATTGGGAAAAACTCTTTGTACCCTAGATATGCAGTTCAGTCAAGAAATGTTAGATATACAAATCCGCTAGTTGAGTTAACATTGCAGCAGGACAAGTAGCTATAGCAACTGTCCACGCGAAAAGCAGTATTTAAGTTTGTCGCTGCCACTAAAAGTGACTTCGTCTAGGCCTTATTTATGGTCGCCGCTTAGTTGGCAATGTGGGGTAATTACAGACTATTTAATGTAAGAGGGTAATCGAATGAAATACGTAGTTTACGTAGTATTAAGACTGAGTTCCCCCGAACACAACTATCGGCGATGCTGCCTTCATTAACATATTTGTTTTTCAAAACCTTCACGTTAAGTTAAGTGGCGTTAGGGAGTTTTGGCGGGATAATGTTTCGCTGAAATATAAACGTATTTGGTGCCCCAACCTTGAGGTTAGTGAGATGGCATACGTAGGCTGATGCTGTTGAGGAACTTCAGCAGATAGTGGACTGCATAATCCATTTTCGCCACTTTTGAACTTTTTCCAAATAGCACTAATTTCATCTTCCTTGTAGTTTTTGTCTGCCAGACCTGCACATTTGCACAGTCTTTAAAAGAATTTGAGCCCAGAACCTCCCGAACAGTAGATTCGAGCTATAAACAACTGCGCCATATAACGTCGAAATTATTCATGAAAACTAATAAAAAATATAATATTAATTTCCTGGGCTCAAAGAGGTTGTACAACACCACGTCTCAACAGAACTGTAGAATGAAACGCCTGTATAATTAATTTCTCACTAGTCGTACTTGCTTTTAGGATCGTCTGCCTTGAAATTTCACATACTAAGATTTCTTATTAATTAAGTTATCTTTTAAAAGAAAAAAATTTGCATTACTTTTTTAAGTAGGCCTACTTACATAGCACCATAGTGATGCGAACACCCTCTCAATATCTCTATTGGTTAGATAATTATCATAGGCTGATAGAAAAAATTTTTTATGCCGTATCACACCTTTAGGTGTCGAATTTCGAAAAATTTTAATTTCACACTTAAATGTATGTTTAAGTATCCTTGTGAAGTGAAAATCATAACGATAGCTCACTCAGTCAGAGCAAAATCGATCATAATGAAAAATCATATATAACCCCGGTACAGTACTGAGAGTTCGAATTTTGAAAAATATTAAAACCTTTTTGTGGCCGCTTACCTATTCATCATCCAGAAGCAAAAACAAACTGATTATCTCGATGTGTTCAATACACATCGAAGATTTATCTAAAACACATTCCAGGTCTTCTCCCCTCCTAAGAGACTGAATTTCAAAAATCACTTGTATCTCATTTCAAACTACTTTACTGGCGTCTCTTGTACGTGAAAAACACTGCTGTCTTGAACATTGTATTTTTAACTTAAGCTATATTAATTTTGTCAAATGGCACGCTGGGTTCAAGACAATTCGACTATTAATTAAAAAAAAAAAAAACATTTCATAAAATTAGCTAATTTCGAAATTTCGTGAAACTAATTTTCAGGCATTTGAGTCAGCATCAATCGTAAACAAAAATCATCACGTCGATATATAAATATCAATGTGTCGATATATATATATATATTTATATTGTGAATCGAAAACACAATTTTCCGTTTTTTACATCTTTATGGCCGAATTCGGAAAATATATTTGAATTGTGTGTTGTATATTTATATAATTATCAATCGAAAGCAAGGAGCACTTTGATATATCTATTGGTTCGATAGATATAGAGAAATAATCAAAAACACGTATTTTTCACCCCTTAATTAAATAATTTCGAAATGTCTTGGAGTCCTGTCATAGTCATTTGTGCAGTCCACGATGGTCGAATGTTCAGACCATTCGCCTCCCACCAAGGTGACCCGGGTTCGTTTCCCGGCGGGTTTGATCCCCGAATTTTCGCATATGGGAATCGTGCCGGACGATGTCGTTGGTCGGCGGGTTTTCTCGGGGATCTCCCGTTTCCCTCGCCCTTTCATTCCGGCGCTGCTCCATACTCACCTCATGTCACCCCTCACCGGCGCTAAAGACCTCGATGTTAAGCGCTGACCAAAATCTCTCACTCACTCTCTCTCATAGTCATTTGTGTACGTAACCAATTGAAGTATCTATAAATGACGACGATAGCAATTGTGTTCCAGTGATATATAGAATATTAATAAAAATGCATATTTTCCTCCTTTTTACTGCTTGGGGGTCGAATTAAAAAAATCCTGAATCTGATTTTTGAATATACTCTATCCTGATGGATTCGATAGATATTGATTATTACCAGGAAACA
Source organism: Medauroidea extradentata (assembly GCA_003012365.1). Classification (NCBI taxonomy): domain Eukaryota; kingdom Metazoa; phylum Arthropoda; class Insecta; order Phasmatodea; family Phasmatidae; genus Medauroidea; species Medauroidea extradentata. Next base: position 21,075 of record PNEQ01059586.1, read on the forward strand.
CATTCAAGGTATTTTCGCCCCCTTAAATGATGAATTTCGAAAAATACTGAAATTGGCTAAAATGAATTTTTATGTGTGTCCCAATAAAGTAAATATCACGATTATAGGCCGTCGTTTCTTTGGAAATACACTTCATCCCTTTCCCCCCCTTTAGAGGTAGAATTCCGAAAATCCGGTCTTAGTGAACGCCTACGAACAGTGGAGTCATATTTATATGAATGTGTACTAAGTTTGGTGAAATTTTGAAAAATATTTCATGAGATACGAGCTACTATAGTAAAAATATATAAATGGCCGCCGTTTTGAAAACATGCACACATGATGAACGAAATTCACATAATTCAAGTCAACTTTGTATGTAGTATATGTGTACAAAGTTTGACGAAATTCTAAATTACGGTCCCTTAGATATTTAGTTCAACCAACAATTTTAAAATTACCCCCATTTTTAAAATATGAACATGGCGTAAACGAAATATATAAAAGTCAAGACATGTTACAAAGTTCTACGCTTGTACAAAGTTTGATGAAATTTAGTCCACTGGTTTTCAAAAGTTTTTAGAGGTCACACACGCGTACACACACCCACATACACCAATACATTACACGCACAGACACACATTAGATGCACACAAACACATAGACAGAAAGGTGATATTATAAGCGTTATTTTCCTTCGGAAAGTAGGCTGAAAATGTATAGACGGGTACAGCATACATTTGTCGCGAATATTACGTCACTCAACGATAGCGTCACCACCTAATTGAATATATACAGGGTGGCCAAGAATAAGTGTTACAAATTGATAGGGATTTTAGATGTGCATGTTTGGAACATATTTGATTCAGGAACCCATGTCCGGAAATGCATCCTTATACCTGCAATGGTGCACCAAAGTATCAGGGGTAGGCAGGCAACCTGGCGGCCACAGCTAGTGAAAACATCTGTTGTGTTGTGTTATGTACTACCCGCTTTGACGCTCTGTGACTGTACGAGACACCGTGCATGTGTTACACTCGCTACGTTTACCTTTTAAATTTGCTGCTCAAAATGTCCTCCGCCACACCCGATACATGCAGTGCAGCGCCGTAACATGTTGCGTCGCACATCGCTGAAGACAGCTGGTGTGTTT
>PNEQ01059595.1:0-24745 GCA_003012365.1 Medauroidea extradentata
GAAATTTGGACTGTGTGTTCAAGAAATATGTACAAACAAATTTAATTTTTTTCAATTTTTTAAAATATTTCGTTTTTATGTAATTACAAAATTAAAATTTCAGAACATACAAAAAACATTTTAGTTACAAATTATACCATGTGATATATCAAATGAAAGCTCATTTAATAAGCTTTAAAATGAGACCTTGCACAAGTCTTTAGCTCTAATAGATTCGTAGAAAATAGCATTTGAAGTTACAACGACAGAGTGATTTTTAAGCTTTTTGGAATTAAAAAAAAATTTATAACTCCAAAAATGACAGTCCCAAAAATCTAAAAAAATTAATTTTGTCTTACATAGCTGTGAGGAACACACAGCTCAAAAATGAACTATATTCGTGACATTGAGTTCTAAAATAATTCTCTCATTGGTTGATTTGACATGGAATGACCCATAAGCAGTTGTATTTCGAAATACTCTTGGGGCTTCACGAACCCCACCTCACCAGTTACACGACGATGAATTCTCATAAGACTATTTATTACTTGTTGGTAACTTAATTGTAATACCTTACAGTAAATAACTAGTATCTAATCTCAGTTCTGAAAATAAATATTTACTGCCAGAGATAGAAGTTATAGCGAACTAAACTGACAATCTTACTTAATGTGAATCATATTTATTGAGGAACTCAAACACTTCATACTAAGCGAGGTGGCATAACCGTAATACAGACTCTCAATACATTCCCGGTTCCGGAAAACCTTGTTTCGGTTTTCCATGTTTCCCTGAAATTGCTCCACGCGAATGCTAGGATGGTTCCATAGTAAAGACCACGGCCGACTCTTCTCCCAGTTCCTGTACTTTGTATCAAGTTGTGTGTCGCCATCTCTAACTATCTCACTGTCTACGATACATAAAGCCCACTAACTTTCATCACTTCATAACTGAAGGTACCATTTTCGTACCGACAATTACTACCTTGATCTGATTAGTTTCTTTCTCTTTAATAAGAAGTTAATAAACATAGCCATTTATATACACATAGAAAACTGACACAAAGCAAAACACAATAGGTTTTATTAAGAATTCGAAACATTGAATAGCTTTTGAAATGTTATGTACACATACATAATATATTTTTAAGTACACATTTGAAACCACTTTTCTCAAGGTAAACATAGTAAAAAAACTTGCGCAATGAGTAGAAAGATACATTTTATCACATTGACACGAATCACGCAGTATGCGCTAGAAATTCGCTCACTTTCGAGACATGGAAACAGAAAAGTGATAAGATCGATCCTGGCATATGCGTCAAGGGACGTATTGTCAATGTACGAAGCACTGAATTGGTGTGCAGTGATTGTTTAGTATTTTGTATTTGTTTTTCTACTGGACTTTAACTTAATGCTTTAGTAGAGGTTGTGGTTTCATAATTTACTCTTTGCGTGAGTGTAGGAGTGAAGGAGATTTCCGGAATGATATTTCGGTTGTAAGGAGAAATGCTTGTTGCATGGAAGCACGAAATAATGTTAGACCACACATGTGAAAAAACAATCAAAACTGAATGTGTTCAATTTCCTGCTAAATTTTTTCTCGCAAAACAATTGCAGTTAGTTGTCCCAATGGTACTCGAATGATCTAAAAAACAACTTTGTCTACCTGCGGAAATTCATTTGTGCAGTTGCTTGGAAGACACAGTAGAGTGATATGTTCATCAGTGGCTGCAGCAATGTTAGCATCAAGTTGCGATTTTGCTGGAGTGTCAGAGGCAGATTTGATAGTGGATTATGCTCCTCATGGCAATTATGGATCAGAATTCTTCAAATACTTCACTTTACTGAAGACTTTTCTCGTGAAGTAGACGTGGCTGTCTCGTCTTTCGTTGCAGCATTAGTTTCAGCAGCAGAGGTTGCCATCCCGAAGTCATATTCTCGTCGGTGTCGTCGTGTATCTTAGTGGAATGATGAGTGCAAGGATGCATCCTACTCAGGTGAACTTAGAGCTATTTCGCATCACCAGGGTTCAGGCTAGGCTAGTAATATGTGACAGCAAGCAGAAGTCTTGGATGACATTTATCATCTCGTACTGTGCACACAACCAGTAAATATGTTTGGAATAATGTGAGAATGGTAATCAGCCAATCCCTTAGTGTAAGTATTCCCTTCCTTCGATACAATAGTGTTGTCATTACTGATACCGAAGAAATTTGCAACTTCTGGGACAGACATTTAATCAGCATTCGAGCAGCGACCGATATCCACCGTAATTTCAGACCATAAAGGCTCGCTGTGAGGGGCAGGTTGTCGACTTCGGTATGTCGCAGGGAGAAGACTATAATCAGCCATTCTTTCTTAGTAAACTCTAGAGTTCTCTCTAGCTCGAAACACACTTCTGCTGGCCCAGATGGTATCCATTACACAATGTTACAAAACCTGCCACTTGAAGGGAGAACTAATTTACTTAGTCTGTGTAATTTTATCTGGGAATCTGGATTTCCTTCCCAATGGGGTGTCTCAACTCTGATACCAGTTTAAATGCCTGGGAAGGATAAGGGTGATGTGTCCAGCTAGCGATCGATTTCGTTGGCTAGCTGTCTCTGCAAAACAATGGAGAGAATGATGATGCATGGCACATGTATTGCCTTAAGTCTTGGGGTCTTCTAACAACTCTCCAATGTGGGTTTCTCTGGCACTGTTCAGCGGTATACCATCTTGTCGGCCTAGAGGCAGCTATTCAAAATTCCTTTATAAAGCGACAATACCTCCTTGCAGTCCTTTTTAACTTTGTGAGAAGGCCTATGACCCCACATGGCATCATGGTGTCCTAAAACAATTACGCTAATGGGATTTTCGTGGACGTCTCCCTACATTTATTAATAATTTTATGTGTCGCAGAACTTTCCGTGTTCGAAATGGAGTAGCATGTTCGTGGGAGTTTGTTCAGGAAATTGGTGTGCCTCAGGTTAGTATTTTGAGTGTCAACCTGTTTGCAATAGCTATAAACAGCATTGTATATGTTGTCCGTCCCCCTGTGCGCTGTGAACTTTATGTGGATGACTTTATGATATATTGCCGCTCATCCACCCTGTGTGCTGTGGAGCGTCAGATCGAGCTGGCTGCCATTGGCTTGCTAATTGGGCTGACAGTTCCGAATTTCACTTTTCCGATGCAAAAACACATGTAGTTTACGCGATTTTCCATCTCCTGAGGGACAACTTTGCCTGTTCGGTTTCGTCTGTTAGCAGCTTGCTCTCTTTTTTACCTGCGATGGGTTTTTTTTTTTAATTTGTTGAGAACTGTCCCTTTATATGTTGTGTTTGTTACTTTGTATGAACTTTTCGAAGCCATTTAATTTGTTAATGTGTTTTGACACATTTTTTCTTACATAACTCCTGTGAAGTTAGTGCCTGTTTTGTTTGTCTTTGTGTTTCCTCCTATGGGGGCTTTGTGTTCCTGTTTTTATTAAACCTATCTGTGGGTGCTAACGATTAATGGGTCGTGGCCCCCTTCAACTCACTCGCCAAAGATAAAGTAACATCTGCGAGGTACAACACATTGGCACCTTACATTAACATTCTCATCAATCATCTCTATTAATCGTAAAAACAGTTTAATTCTCTTTTGCGCTGAAGTGCTAAAGATGGCTCGAAGTGGTGGCCTGGTGGTGTGGGATGATATAAAAATTTATTTTTCCAATTTTTTTGCACAGCTACTTAGAAAATTGCGGACATTTATGCTTTCGGCCAGGATACACTCATTACGACAAAAATCGCGGATTTTCCGCAAAAGACAGGACATATGGCAACCCTACTCACAATAGCCATCAGGGGATGGTATCAATAGCTGGTCACACATAACACACTGCATCGTATAGCAGACTGGAATTTCGAACTATCTGGCATTACATTGTGATAACCTTTGCTCCTTACAGTGGAGAAAAGATTCTCCAGTCAGTCTTGCGTAAGTCTACGTGTTAGTAAAAATTTGAAGTTGAATCATTTGTGTACTCTTTCACACAGCTGTTTGAGTGATGCAGTGTTGAGTAACAAACCTTTTACACATGGCGAAACAGACCTCTTGGACTTGATAAAATTTAACTTTTGTTATTTTCCCTAAATTTGTTCTAAAATTTCAAGCGTGGACTGTCCTGTGAAACAGCTGTAAGGAATACTTCGGCACCAAATTTAGGGACAGAGTTAAAAATATCAAACAATGAGTCAAAATCACTGATCAGTTCTGCTGTAAAACATACGTTCTTGGCATACTGTTTAGAGCAACATAAGTCAATATGCCACAGCTGACAGAATGGCTGAAAAGGTGTGCAGCTAAGCACACTTTCATTGGTGAAATTTTAGGTACCAGTCTTGGATTCATTAGTTTATCTTTTTCGAAAAATCCACGATGTGTTAAAAGAGGCCTCCTTTCCATTCTACAGTGCATTACTGAATATGAGTTGTCGGCGATGTTCTCCTTCAAAGACATTTCGTTGAAGACAAGTGACATTACTCGACCTTCAACGGGCAACTGAGACGTATTCAACTTCAGCAGCTTCAAATATTTATGTTCAAACCAGGAACTACTGAAAGATCCTGGAACCACAATACACAACGATCCCACTAAAGGTAACCCGGGAAAATTCTTTAAATATTTGTACACCCTTGGTGAACAATAGTAAACTGAAGATGCAAACATTTTGTCATATTCAGTATAGCGCCGACTACTGCCTTTTTTCTTGTTAAGAAGCAATGACAATAAAAAACTGTTGTCACCGAAGCACTCATGTAAATGTTTTACACTAGACGAAGAAATTTGTTCCTGCAAAACAGATTTGTCTTCTCTAAGCATGCGGATCAGTCTTTGTTGTCTGCAGACAGTTTTCTGAGCACGCTGAAGCTTCTGCTGCAAGTAATTTGAAGTTTAACGTTAGTCTGTCTGTGTTTCGGAATCCTCGCAGTAGAATGCATTTCTAAAACAAAACGAACTTTATTATTAACTTATATATATACTGTCTTGACACGTTATCATAGAAGAGCAATTAGTTTGCTTACTTAGTAGGATAACATTTCTGTTACTTACAATTTTCCTTTCAGTTAGAATGCATAATATTTTAACATTTTCGACAGTCGCACAGGGAAGCTTTACATTAAAATAATTTCGTATGCTGTGCTCATAAAATTATTTAGGCTACGTTTCCTCCTCAACTCACGTTTAAATTATATTGTATGTTTTACAAATATATAATGTTAATATTGTTACAAGTCATATGTGGGCAAATATGTGAGCTCTTTGGGATAGTGGTCTTATAATTAGAAATAAAAGAGTTGAATTAAGTTGTTGATTTACTAGTTCACAAAGCTTACAAAAATACACAAAACAGCAATCAACTATAACTTTCACAACACAATTAGTTATGCACACAATTACTCCTTTGTCATCGACATGTTAATTAACTTGGACAATTAAAGCACAAAAAATGTCTACCATCAATTAATTAAACACTACAAATCACAATAAAATTTAGTCATGTATCCAATCAACAGTCTCTCAAATAGTGACAGTGTACAACCTTAATAGTCCGCAGTGGTGATAAATCGCAGTGTGCTGTGCAGCACCCCGAGTGCACCGCTGTCTTCACTCTTGAGGTCTTCGGTTCGACTCCCGTCGCGCACCTCTTCGCCCGTCAGCCCGCTGCAGAAGTCCTCTTGTTTCGCCCAACACTGTTCCGAAGGTAGCCGCCTGTACCCTCCCAGTAGACTCTGACGTCACAAGATATGTTCACCAGTCTCTCTCCACAAGCATAACACCTTCCTCTAGCACGACCAATAGCGAACTGTCCTCGAGTTTGTCGATTCAGCCCTTATATATTCGGCAAAACAGGGGAATAACCGCATTAAGGGGTCTAAAAATAGACACTTCATCATGTTTCGGACGTGACTTGAGTCTCGTAGGCCGCCTCGTAAGGTAAAAGCCCATTTGGGACAGGTATCTATGACGTAGTTTCGGCGTGACTTCTATCACGTAGCCGTCCGGCTCGTGAATCATGGGTCAGTCCACACTGTGTTGTGACACAGTGCACCGTGTGCGTATGGTGGTTTTATTAATTATTTTTAAGTAGCAAATTAATCGTAAAGCTAAAACAACAGTCCCTGGCAAATAAACAAAAAAAAAAATGCCCACCAATATAAACGTAGAAGAAAACAGAAGGTGGCACATTAACAAACACACAAAAAACCAGAGGAAGCTGTTGTAAACAAACAATATCAAAGTGGAAGCAATGCACGATTAAATAAATGCCGGGTTACCATATGCAACGTGCAACGAAAAATAATCACGATTAAATAAATTCCAGGCTACCATATGCAACGGGCAAAGAAATATAATCACGATTAAATAAATGCCGGGCTACCATATGCAATGGGCAAAGAAAAATAATTATTTAAATAAATAAATAGGCTCTCTCGCCATGACAAACAATGTAGTCCAGAGGAAAATATGAAAATATATTAAATGAGAACTCTGAAATTTGTGGTTGCTCAAAATGTTTATTTAATTTTACTGCAATATTACATATTTTTGTTTTCATTTTATTTTCTTTTAAAATCTAATTCACAACATTATTGACATCGATGAAAAGTCCATTAGTACTGATATTGTACTGAAATTATAAAAAGGCTAAATCTTGCAGGCACAATTAAATGTAAATAATGAATTGATTATACAATTATTTTTCTTAAATTCACAATACAATTATCGAAACAATAAATGCCCATTCTATAGGCAAAATAAATAACGTATGTCCGAATCAATGATGTAATAAATTAATAAAAACAAAATTACAAGTAAATTGCATGCATTCGTTAGACCTTATAGAATTTAAAATTGTTATTAAATTCAAATTAATTATTAAAAACATTCAAAATATTACATAAAAAAGGTAAGTGTGACAGCTGTTAATTTATAGATTAAAATATACAAATTAAGTTGCTGCTTATCTGATCAAAAGTCCCGCAGTAGAAGAGTACAGTACGCTGGGGTGACTTCATGTTTCCCAGTTACAGCAGCAAAACAAAGAAGACGAAAAGGCGAAGAAAATGCCCCAAAATAGGCCAGAAAGATTGGACGTCTGTAGTAGAGACTACAGGTCAGCTCGTCAATAGTCCAGCTTGTGAATAGGCCAAGACACGAATCGGCAGGGACGAGAATACACCGGGTTGAGAATCGGCCTGGACGCCAACCCTCACTACACAGAAATTATCAAAATATTATAGAAGATGAAAAATTTAAGTAGAACACAAAACCTCTCGTAGGAAAATTACTCACCAGACGAGGGCGAAGATAATCACTTGACGAAATAATAGATGAAACAACCACGATAAAACATTTTTAAAAAATGTAGCACTACAATTTTTCTACTACGTTACAATATAAATTTTGCTACATTATAAAAAAGGTTAAATAATGGCAACTCAAGTGCCAAGATCTGCCAAAAAGGCAGGAACACCAAACACACTCATCTTGACGATACGGTGGTTGACAGCAGTCTTAAGAAACGCAACGGAAGAAGCTGCAGAAACGTTGAACATAAGAACATCGAAAATGGTTAGCAACAGTACCAACATCGGCAAAGTGCGCATTGAAGTACAGTAGCACGCGACAATCACGTGAACAGAATCGCTAAACTGCATCGAAATCGCGCGGTGAAATACACAAATCACGCATTGCAATGGCAGCAGCACGTGGCATGAAGACGGAAGTACGACAGAACAACTGACAGAGGAATGTAAAGCTCAGCAGCTACTCTACTGCTACGAAAAACACTGTAGCGCGACTAGTGTAGGCTCAAGTAAATGTAACAAGAAAGAATAGCTGTAAATTAAAGTGAACATTCTGAAATATCATTAATAAATTTAAATAACTCAATAACACTTATTATTGTTAATATAATATTAAACATGTTCATAACAATGCAAAACAATTAATTAGTCAGAATTTAAGAAATATAAATTTAAAAAAATTTCATGTGTATATTATATACGTCGTGTCGCATTTGATACGGCACAACAGCTTCCAACCACCCGGCCCTCACACACAGCATGTAACAATATATTACATCACGACTGGTACAGAAATAAGTTATTTATATATATTATTTTTAAATTTTGTAATTTTATAACATTAAAAACTACATAATGATAGAATTTGTTGCGAATAATGAAATAAAAGACATACAAGGTGTTGCATCTTCCAACGACGATATAGTACTATTTATTAGCAGAACAGCAACCTGACAGGCATTAAATTACAATCATGAACTATTTACAGGGTTGTAAGTAAGAAAAGTATCTGTGCTAAATAGCATTCTTAAATCTTTCTCAACTTACACCACTTCACAAATATGTAAACTGAGTAATATTTGTTTCACAATGTTTGTCTTTTCACCAGTTCGCGTACCTCCAAGCAAATATCAGAGTTTAATATGGATTTATTGTCTAACAATGTTAAAAGATTCTGAATACTGTCACTCAGATTTTGAGGTAAAGTTTATCAAAAATGTATTAAAATTACAGTATGTACATTACACTGTACTAATGTATACAATATATAATAGTAAATAATTTTTTAATAGAAAGGAATGTAGAGAGAAGCTATTATTAAGAAAACTCTCTAAATTTATTATAATTTGCATTGCAGTATAGTTGTTAACTTATGTTAACTATCCATGCAATTATTAAGGGCGCCGTCTACCCGCGCATGAGAGGCTCAAAAGCGACGGAGCAGTAAGGTCGACCTTGAAGCACACATCAAATGCCGCGTCGCCTCAACGAGCCAAGCGCTAAACTAGCGTGCAAGGTTCCCACTGAACCATTTTTACCATGGGACTTTCAGCGACAACACTATCATTTTATCTTCGGCGACGAAAGGGAAAGAGTCGCTCTACAGGTCTATAATATTCAGAATATCTTGAAAATGATTATTCTTACTTAAAAATCAGCGTCAAAAGTCCCAATTCGGTCACTTTCACACTCAAAAAAATACTTGTTAGGAACGATAACAGTTAATGGCAAAATTATAGACCTGTACTAAGATCCTTAAATGCTTTTCGTAGCTTAACCGCGTGACAAAATGTTGAATGGTCTTCGAATGACAGCAGGATTGTTAAAGGTCTGAACGCCTCTTCACGATTCTAGTAGACGGCGACCTTAAGGGGTTACAAATGCGGCTAGGAGGAATTATTTTATACTTTTCTGTATTTGTGCCTGACTTCACATACAGTGGAATCTCATTATAACAACTTTCAATGGCGACAAAAAATGTCTATAGCAGGTTATTGTTATATCGAAGTAATTTTACATGTACAGTGTTATGGAGGAACGGTGCACAATAACGTTGTTGTAGGGTATATATTGTTATAAACCATACACTTTATAACAAGCTTTCACTGTAATTGGGTTTTAGGAAATGTTAGTGTTGGACTTTAATAATGAAGAAACATCTTAGAGGAATGGCTAAACACCATCTATGGCTTTTCTCAAAAACATTCAAAATGCGCTTTTCTTGCAAATTTCTATCCACCTCGAACATGAATAACGGTTGATCATGCTAACAACAACTTGCACATCAAACACCAGAAATATTACCAATGAAATAATTGACCACAACTTATACCTGACTCCAATGAATAAATAAATATAGTTGCAGCAGTCAATTCGTAGAGTTATGTAGTCATCATAATTGTCACTGATTTCACTTTCTTCACTGCTAGTGTCATAATTTTCGTCTCTTCTTCAGTGTCCCATAAAATGTCATCTTCGGTGCCATCAATCTCATTGGTGACGCAACACTTCTTGAACCCTTTCAGATTGATTCTTGAGTAATTGAACTCCAAGCTGTGATAATCCATTCCAGTAGCTGGCTGACAGATGGCTTTCGAAAATTTCCTGTTGGTGTCAGAGTGTGATACCTACTAAGCAGCCATTTTGTATTCTGCTGGCGAACAGTCTTTAAATGGCTTATTTACGACTCAGTATAAGACCTGCAGTTGACTAGTCATCTCATCAGGTATAACCACAATATCGGATTTGAGATCTCTTATCTTCTTAACTGCATTTATCAGCTGTTCCCAGAACGAAACGAGTATCGACATACCCTGTTTGCGTAGCATTGCACCAGGTCGCCGATTCCAAACTTTTTCTAACCATTCTAGCATGAGCTGATCAGTCATCCAACCTTTTTCTTGGCAGACTACAGCCAAAACACTTAACAGTACAATCACGCCCCATTTTTTTACTGCCGGTAGTTTTCAACACTATCGATTTTACACCCTTATCACTTACTGTTGTTTTTGGACTGCACATCAAAATAGACTGCAGTCTCATCAGTATTTCCGACCTGACTTAACCGATAGTTGTGCTGTTTTCTAAGTTTCAAAATGAATCGCTGATAGACAACTAACTTTTTTTCACAGTCCTTGGGTAGGCGTTGTGTGAGCGAAGTTCGTCTTCTCAACGAAAATCCATTACGCCACATCATTCGGTGACACCACCTAATACTTGCTTTGAATTCACATCTCGGAATGATCATGTTGTGTGCCAGTTCCAAAGCTTTCAGCTGAATAATGTCTCGAGTTATTGGAAATCATTCGTTTCGTTTTTCGCCAGTGTAGTCAACTGAGTTTTCCACCTCGGTGTGTTTCCCAGTATTTAGTCTACTAAATGATTTACATCAGGAACAAGCATTTTATAACCTTTTTTCTCTTCTCAACGAATTACATGAATTTTTTTTCTGTTCTGAATTTCTGTTGTGCTGCTGGCGAACTGTTTTCTTTCGCGCATTTTATAACCATATTTTTTTAAATTCGCTTCGATACTTCTTCGCGTACCCTTATTTTATGCCGCTTTTGCATGCCACGACTTTTGACAACATCCATTGTAAGTTTTATTAAAACTATGCAACACATGCTCGTTACCAATAATGGAAATATGTTAGTACTAGTGAATGGAAAAGTAAAAAATATCTTGGAGGTGCATATGCACTGCAAATGCGCACTTTAGAATGTAAATATTAGTTCAACTTTTCACATCATATCTTCAATGAACATCTCTATGGATTTTCGCATAGAGTCCGATATAATTGATTAGTAGACACACTTTTTTGTCTTGTTACCACCTTAGATAAACATCTATGCCATCAAAATGTAAACAGTGCAGGTTTGTTGATAATTCACCAGTCGTTATCAATAAGGTATTCTTCTTAAACGCAACTTAAAAATGTTAATATTTCCTTGTTTTATATATTGCACGCGAGTAAATTTCGTCTTTAACTATTTCAGGCATGGTATCCGAAAGAGAAAATTTACCTATATTGCATGTATTAGACTTTTTGTTGCTAAATGTGGAAACAACTTCAAAACCTTTTTGCTTTAATATTACTTTTGTATTATGATACCTATAATAACTAATGCATCAACAACAAAAAATTATAATGGGTGGTACACACTATGTACCACTATGCCAGAGTGGGTTTTTGCATAACTTTTTATATTCTCTAAATATGCAACAGTTTGTAAAGTTAATTGTGCAAGATGCAAATGTTTCACACGCACATAAATTGTTCACCAAACTTGGTGATAAAAAATTTCTGCACATGAAAATTTAATTTAAAACATTAAACAGAAACCTGAACTATCCTATGAGTGGAAATCCTGGAAGCACCACTTATTTTTTTCCCAAGCACAAAGGGACTTTACACACATGCACATCCAGACTTTGCATACTTGGTTTGCACTTTGCACAATGTCTTCGAGTGGTGCATTCTGGTTGGTGTCTAGAACTCTCAAGATGTACTGCTGTTGTAACAAAAGACTTCTTTTTCTTGAGCTGAACTGCTCCAACTGAATGTCTCCTAGCTGGCTTTTTTTTCGGGATGTTGCAATTGAAGAGCTCACCTGAGAAGTAAAAATCTCCCGACTGAAGTATTTTAAGGAAATCTTGGGTCGATGTTGGTCTTTATGAGAATATATGCTTTTACAACACATACCTCAACAAAGTGTCATAAAATCCTATACCACCATCTCTTGCTCTTTCGGTTTACTTCATATGTTTTCTTTAGCTGATCATCCTTATCCACGCAGTTCATACAAGTGTTGTAGTTGACTATGGCTTTTGGGCAAGGAACATTGGTTGCTGTGCCATTTTTCTCCTATCTCACCACCTCACATTCATCATTAGGATTGTGGAAGTTGGAAAGCAAATTCACGCACTGCTTGTCTTTTCACTTGATCTGTACAATTCCTTGCTGACAGCCCAATTAAACTTTCCCCACTTTAGCTCTATGTCAGCCTTCAGCTTTCCCAACCCTTTGCATGTAGGATTTACAGTTCAACATGCATGGATTCCCGAATTCTTCAAAACCACAAGCAAGTTGTAGTTAGTAAAATAATTGTCAAAAAATACAATGGGTTCTCTGTGATGCAAGCCTTCAAGGAGCCCTTTTACAGCGCTCTCTCCTAAGCATTTTTCTACAGTATATCCTGATTTTCCGCAGTAGATTTTGAACTTGTAGACATATCATTTACCATCGAGCTAAACCGAAACTTTGTACCCTCTTTTTACCGGTTTGTTGGGCATAAATTGCTTCAGCGTCGATCTGCCCTCAAAGTAATTCATCGACAGCCGTTACCTGGGAGGATGAAAGCATTGTACAAAACCTTGGGCAAGAAAATCAAGAAATGGTCGTACCCTGTACAGTTTTTCGAAATTCTGCTCTCCTCTCTGTGGAACTCTGCTGTTATCATTCTTGTGAACGTAGCAAAGTATCCAACCAAAACGATTGATACTTATAAGCTGAATAATATAGTGGTCATGTAGGTCTGGCGACGAAGACCAGTAGTCCCTATATGAAGGAAGACGCTTGATCCCCATCTGCATGTTTATTATTATAAATGTTCTGATTTCTGTATATAAATTTGTCTGAAATGTGATGTAATCTATTACTCCATACATATCGAATAGGTTGAAAAATTCTAAAGATCACGCAGTTTGAATGAATTGGAGAGGGAAATAAGAGATCCCCGAGAAAACCCGCTGACCAGTGGCATCGTCCGGCACGATTCCCACATGAGAAAATCCGTGTACCGACCCCGCTGGGAATCGAATCCGGATCGCATTGGTGGGAGGCGAGAGGTCTGACCTCTCGGCCACTGCGGTCCCCGCGACCTTCGAGTAATCTTGCATGTGGAGGGCTCGTCTATGAGCGGCTAGCTCTCCTTTTTACGTGCAATGGGTCTTTTGTTGTCTGTTATTAACTGTCCCTTTTTGTATTGTTTTTGTTACTTTGTACTGACTTTTCAAAGCCTTTTAACTTGTTAATGTGTTTTGACATATTTGTTCTGTCATAACTCCTGTGGAGTTAGTGTCGGTTTTGTTTGTCCTTTTGCTGTTGACTGTGTTGCCACCTCTGGAGGCTTTGTGTTCCTGTTTTATTTATTTTTTAACCTATGTGTGGGAGCTAACCCTAATTGTCGTGGATGTGCAAGTTACCAACATAGGGCCTGATTATCGGTTTCAAGGAGAGATTCTGCATGTTCATAATACTGACGGAACTTATCAATGCCGAACATAACAGATAAACATTCTAATTCGTAAATGGTTGACGGATTTCTTTTCTTGTTGAGTGAGTGTACCTGATGCAAAGGCAACAGGTAAACGACAGTAATCAACTTCCTGAGCCAAAACAGCGCCAAGAGCATGGTTTGAAGCATCTGTTAGCAAATCGAAAGGTTCAGTAAAATCTGGGATACGGAGAACTAATGGATTCATTATATCATACTTTATCAATCGTCGTTTGCTGTTCGTCACCCAACTCGAATCTGGTGTTTTTCTTTCTTAATATTTTTAAAGGGGTTGCCTTTTCAGCCGAACTAGGAATAAATTTACCAAATATTGAATCATGCCAATAAATCTAGCTGTACCCTTCGCATCTTTGGGTTGTGGAAAATTTCCAGTTTCTTTAGTTCTCATTGATTCTATAGAAATTCCCGAAGACGAATCACATGAACTAAAAATGATATTTTGGAAACTGCAAATTTAACCTTGGCAGGGTTCATGGTGAGACCTTTCTTTCCCAAACGAGAAAATTATTCAAATAAAATTTCCAAATGTTGTCCAAAATTATCTGAATAAATTACAATGTCATCTAAGTTATTGTATAACTTAACATCATGTAAGATCATATTTAAAAGTCTAGTAAGTACTTGTACCGGTGGCTAAGCCAAATGGAACTCGTGTGAATTGATAGAGGTTCCATGGAACACAGAAACTAGTGATGGGTTTCGAATCCGCAGTTATAGGGATTTGGTGGTATGTAGCATTTAAATCAATGATTGTAAGAACTTTAGCCTTTCCAAACCAGTTAAATGCAGAATGGAGGTCTGTAAGAGGTACAGATTTAATCAATTTTTTGCTTGACTTCGCGAAAATCAACAACCATGCAGTGTTTATCGTTGGGTTTAGGCACCAAGAATACAGGACTAGCATACTGAGAAGTAGATTGTTCAATGACACCTTTGTTTAAAGGATCCTGCACATGTATGCATAAAATTTTCATTTAAGGGGGGCTAATTTATAAGGATGTCTTTTGACTACATGATTATCTATTAATTTGATTTGGTATTCAAATAATTTTGTTAGACCTAATTCAAATGTCAAAACATTAGGAAAAGCTTTACAAAGTTTTTCAATTTTGGCATGCTGCCCTAATGACAAATGTTCACTATACTCAGAGATCTGGTTTGCATCAAACTAACCCTTAGGCACATTTTTAATTATTTTAGATTTGGCAAAAACAGTTATAACACCTGGAGAAAATTAAAAAAAAAAATATATATGCTCGGCTTGCATATCTAAAATGAGCCCTGTATTGGTCATAAAATCAGCACCCAAAATAAAGTCCAAACCAACCTGTTTAGAAGCGATGCACGTGTGACCTAGTGAAATTGTAAATTTTCAATTTAAAGGTAGTTAAACACACATTAGGAAAAAGTTCTTTTGATGTTGTGTAGCACTGATCATCACAAGGTTCTCCTAATTTTATTAATTTTATTGCTCTTCATTTTTCAAACTATTTAGCAGAAATAATTGTTTGTGAAGATTCGGAATCTATTGAAGCGTTTACTTATAATATTCCTAGTTTCACTTCTACATGTAGAACAACTTTTATGGTGCCAACTATATTTGGAAAATTAACTGTAAGTTTGGGAATGGCCTTAGTATTTACTTGGTCTTATGGACCGAACAATGTTTGAAAATGTTTAGCCTTACTAAACTTTCTGATATAGGTGAGCATTGTATTGTGCGTTGACAAAATTCCCAGGAACTCGGGGAGGAACGCTCACTTTTCGCCCCTGCAGGACTTGTTTTTAACTTGAAACAGATACCAATGGTGTGTCCAACTTTCTTGCAATATCTGCAACTAGGGATATCCTTAAATTGCTGTTCAGAAGAAATATTACTCTAAACCTGATCTCTCTGTTCAGAAACATTGATACTAGCTGATTGAGGTTAGGTTGAAATTTAAATGGAATTTTCTTGTTATTTTTAGAATTAGGTGAATCAAACTTTGCAAATACATTTTATAGTTTTCTGTCGGCATATCTAGTATTTTGGGAATGAATGCATGCCTGATCCAATTCAGCAAAGAAATTAGGGTTGTTAAAAAAACTAAGCAAGAATGCTCTTCAGGATCCAAACCTTCAAGAATAGTGTTAACAATTTCAATTTCAGGTAAACCCAAACACAAAATGGTTCCCCCTACTTTAATGCTGTCGACATACATTGGCATTCCCCCACGAATGGCAGGTTGAGTCTGACAGTTCTCAGAAGGGGGGGGGGGAGTCATAATAGTTTCCAAAAGCACTTCACAGGGTGGCTCCCTCAACAGCCGCAACAAAAACAGTGCCGTGATAGTGGTCTTGATTCGGATGATGATTTAGATGTCATTCGTGAAAAGAAGTTGCCGACTCCTCTCTTTTTAATGGTAAAAGGTCTTGAATGGCACACATTTGAGAATGTGTCGTCCTTTGAACTCCAAAATGTAATAGATGGCGCTGCTGATGGTGCGGTGAAAGACTGCAAAAAAAAATAAAAAACAGAACAGAACGTCTGATCGAGGCATCAAATGCTGCCCAGTCACGTGGGCTGTAGGAAATGAAAGTCTTAAACGGGGCAACTAAGAAGTTCCCCATTGAAGTAATGCCCCATGTCGTGCTGAATTCGAGCAAGGGTCTCAGTTTGGTGTCCTGATCTGACCGACGTCCCAGACTCAGAATTATTGCAGGAACTCCGGGCGCAGTGTGTCACACATGTTCGTCGAGGAGTTACAAAAAAGTCAGATGGTGTACTAGTTCCGACTGCTACTTTGTTCTTGACATTTGGTGTTCCAGTCTTACCAACAACTCTGAAACTCGGTTACCTGAACATTAAAATAAAACTATTCATTCCTGCTCCATTGCACTGCTACAACTGTCAGAGGTACAGCCATTCTTCGGCCAATTGCAAATCCCCAGCAAAATGCCCAAAATGTGCCAAACCAGTTCGCCCCGAAAATGAAAAAATATACCAAATAGTTGACATGTGTTAACTGTAAAGGGAAACACAGAGTGTGGTCTAAGGAATGTCCTGTTTTGCAAGAGGAGCAGAGTATTCAGGCGATCAGAACAACTGACAAAGATTCAATTGTTGAAGCACGGAAGAGGTTCAAATCCGAGCAAAGGCTTCAGCCTACTGTTACCTACAGTACTGTCGCCAGCACTACGACCGATGAAGGATGCGTATACTCAGACTGTCGATGTGGCCACACAGACACAGGAATTTGTCGGTGCACATGAGCCACAAAAGGTCCCGTCCATTCGGACCACGACAGTCGGGACACAGTGCAGCCCCAACTTGAACCATCCTATTAAACCTGCTTCTGTAAAACTACGCCCAAAAGCGCCAACAAAACAGAATAGTAAAGTTGATACGTGATAGTCTCAGGAGAGTTCTGTCAAGTCAACGACACCTCCGGGTATTTCTACTGCTCTATCCACGAGCAGTAAGACTGCTATCGCTTCACCACCTCGTAAACTTGCCACTGAGGTGTCGGAGGAAGATAATGGTGGTGGATTATGCTCCTAATGGCAATGATGGCTCAGAATTCTTCTACAAGTTTTAAGCAGACATAAAGAGAAAATAAAGAAATTAAGGATATCCTCACATTCTCATATTATTCAGGTCCCTCCTCCAGTGGTTACTTTAGCTGCCTTGCAGAACTAAGGCAACTGATTGCATCACTGACCCCATCGGTCATTTGCCTTCAAGAAACACATTTCCTGTTAACAACTGTTGTCTCTTTACGAAGTAACTCATTCTACACCGAAGATTATTCAGCTATTGATCGGACATGCGGTGGTGTGTGGTGTCATGGTCAGTGATGCAATCTATCATGCAACTGTGGCTCTTACTACGAGACTGCAAGCAGTAGCAGTAAGGGTTTATCTCGGCACATTATTAACTATTTGTTGCATGTACATACTTCCAACACAGAGTTTTCGCTTCGTCGATTTAGATTATTTGATATCCAATATCCCACCTCCTTTCCTTCTTGTGGGTGATTTAAATGCTCACAACGAGTTGCAGGGATCTTCTTTTCGGGATGGCAGAGGTCGTGTAGTTGAGTCTTTGCTTACCAATACTAATTTGGTACTCTTGAACAACGGCACTCCTACACACTTCACCTCTCATACTGGTGCCACTTCGTGTATCGACTTGGCCTTTTTCAGGCCAACCCTGGTCACCCACTTTGATTGGAGTGTCTACCCTGATCTCTGTGGTAGTGACCATTTTCCAGTAATTTTACACTGTATCTCCCTCATGCTGCCCCGCCTGTTCCCACTCTTCACTTTACTGAGGACCTTTCTCGTGAAGTGGATGTGGCTGTCTCGTCCTTCGTTGCAGCAGTGGTGTCAGCAGAAGAGGTTGCCATCCCGAATCATCTTCTCGTCGTCGTATGCTCTGGTGGAGGATGCAATCAGTGCCCGACGAAGTGCGCTTCGAATGTTTACGGTGCATCCCACTCAGGCGAACTTAGAGCTGTTTCGCATCTCCAGGGCACCGGCTAGGCGAGTAATACGGGACAGCAAACGGAGTCTTGGAGGACATTTCTATCAACTCTTACTGTACACACAACCAGTAATATGTTTGGGATAATGTAAGAATGATATTTGGCCAACCCCTTTGTGTAAATATTCTCTTCCTTCGAGATAATAATATTTTCACTACTGATGCCGAGGAAATTTGCAACCTACTGGGACAGACATTTTATCAGTATTCGAGCAGCGACCGATACCCACCGTCATTTAAGCCCTTAAGGCTCGCAGTGAGGGGCAGGGTGACGACTTCGGTATTTCGCAGGGCGAAGACTATAATCTGTCGTCTCTCTCTTTGTGAACTCGAGAGATCCCTCTGCCGCCGGAAAACACCTCTGCCGGCCCAGATGGTATACATTATGCAATACTTCAATACCTGCCACTTGAAGGGAAACATAAATTACTTAATCTTTATAATTTTATCTGGGAATCCGGATGCTTCCCTTCCATATGGGGTGTCCCAACCCTGATGCCCATTTTAAAGCCTGGGAAGGATAAGGGGGGACATGTCCAGTTATCGACCGATTTCTTTGACTAGCTGTCTTTGCTTAACAATGGGGAGGATGATAAATGCTCGGCTAATGTACTGTCTAAGTCTTGGGGTTTTCTATCAACTCTCCAATGTGGGTTTCGCCGACACTGTTCAGCAGTCGACCATCTTGTCGGCTTGTCGGCTTCATACTGTGACAACACCTCCTTGATGTCTTTTTTGACTTAGAGAAGGCCCTATGACACCATCTGCTGTCATGGTGTCGTAACACAATTACATGCATAGGGTTTTCGTGGATATCTCCCTACATTTATTTATAATTTTATGTACCGCAGAACTTTCCGTGTTCGAAATGGAGTATCACATTCGCGGGAGTTCTTTCAGGAAAATGGTGTGCCTCATGTTAGTATTTTGAGTGGTACACTATTTGCTATAGCTATCAACAGCGTTGTATCTGTTTTCCGTCCCCCTGTGCGCTGTGCACTGTATGTGGATGACTTTATGATCTATTGCCGCTCATTCACCCTGTGTGCTGCGGAGCGTCAGATCTGCTGGCTGTCTGCTGGCTTGTTGATTGGGCTGACAGTTGCGAATTTCGCTTCTCTGCTGCGAAAACACATGTAGTGAACTTTAGTCGTAAACATGGCACATTTCCATCTCCTGAGGTAATTTTACAAGGACTACTTTGCCTGTTTGTGGCCATGTGTAGTTTTTAGGCCTTGTTTTTGATTCCAAGCTTTCTTGGAGAGACAATGTGAAATGGCTCAAATCTCGGTGTTTGTGGGATATCGCACTCTTGAAGATGCTTAGTGGTTGGACTTGGGGGTCGGACAGGGAAACGTTGCTCCGCCTCTGCAGAGCTCTAATTCGAAGTAAGCTCGATTATGGTAGTCAAGCCTACTCTTCAGCACGCCCATCTGTGCTGAAAGTGTAGGACTCTGTTCCCATGCTGGAATGTGCATTGCGACTGGTGCTTTTCGCACAATCCTAATCGTAAGTCTCTGTGCGGAAGCCGGTGAACCACCACTACACTATCGGCGCGAACAGCTTCTTCTCCAGCACATGTTGCGAGTTATTTCCGATCCATCCCACGTACTGCAGGATGCCTTTCCCACCAAACCTTTGCGTGTCCGTTTCTTGCACTCCCGTGCTTGGAGTGATGTTCCAAGGCGAGTGCTGCCTGTCCGGCGCCCAGAACCACCATGGGCGATGCACCAGGTGTTGGTACCGCTTGATGTGGCGAACTTTACAAAGCCGACAACTTCCGCTTACATTTACCAAAGCCTTTTTTGACGTTTTTGTGTCGTCCAATTTTAAGGGTTTTACTTGCTTTTACACCGACGGCTCCAAAACTGATACCTCTACTGTTTGTGCCTTTATTGTAGGTGCAGAGAGGCATCTGTTTGGTCTTCGTCCGTTGTGCAGTATTTTAAGGGCTGAGCTTTATGCTATTCTTAAAACTCTGTGTTTTATTAGTAGGTCGTCCTTTCGCAAGTGTCTGGTGTGTTCCGATTCGATGGGTTCTCTACAAGCCTTGCTAACTGGCTCCTCAGTTCACCCCCTTCATGATAAGGGAGAGGCTGAGGGTGGCTAACCATGTTGGGGTCCAGGTCATCTTCCTGTGGACGCCTGGCCATGTCGGCATTCCCAGCAATGATGTGACAGATGCGGCAGCGAAGGAAGCATGCAGCCTTCCACCCTGTGACCTTCGTGTTCCTTTGTGTGATGTGCTACATGCTGTCCGCACTTTTGTCTGGGATTCCTGGCAGAGGGAATGGCATGCCATTCCGCTGACAACCAAACTTTGGGACCTTACTGACTCGGCTGTCCCCAAGCATCCCACTTTGCTAACAAGACAGGAGGATGTCCTCCTGACGCGTCTTCGTACCGGCCACACACTAGCGCTACACACAGGCTCTTGCTTTGTTCTGAACCCCCTTCTAATTGTCCTGTCTGTGACACTCCATTGAATGTGATGCACGTTATGTTGAAGTGACACAGATATAACCAGGCCTGTCGTACTTGCAACTTTGCTGACGACCTCAGGGTAATCTTGTGTGTGGAGAGCTCGTCTGTGAGTGGCTTGCTCTCCTTTGTGTGTTTGTTGTTGATTTTGTGTTGCCTCCTATGGAGACTTTTTTCGTTTTATTCGTATATTTTATTTTGTTTTTTATAATGCTATCTGTGGGCGCTTATGACCCATGGGTTGTGCACCCCCTTACACACTCTCACTCACTCTCACTCATCCGTGAGAAGGTGCTCAGGGACAATAGAAAGTGTCATTATGGCTACAAAGTCAACTACAACTACGACAAAAAAAGATTAACTTAACAGATACCATGCACAGCAAACCCCACACTCATAGATCACTGAGGAAGCAGATAAAAAATGCAACAAAGTGCATATATAAAGTCCAAAACAGAAACCGGCGATCTGCTACCATTGATCTGTACTGTACCATCTAGTCCCCTCAATCCTTAAATGTGCTACCATCTGGGAGTTATCACAATCATACCCCTAACAATCTGCACTCACGAGAGTGGTAAACCTAAAGGATCTGTTTTTGTTAGGCCTGAGATGGTAAAAAGGTTAAGATGTGAGGCCGAGTGCTTATAGAAATCAGTTATCAGTACAATTAAAATCACTAGTTGACATATATATATATATGTTTAAATAAATATATATATGTAATCTTTTGTTTTTAGAAGAATGATGGGACAACATAATCAACCATTTATTTAATGGTTGATGGCTCTTAGAGCAACAAACAAGTAACAACATCAATAAATAAAAAAAGTATATGTTAGTATTACCTTATTGATAGATATTTATTCAAAGCAATTTAACTTTTTTGCAGTAATACTGATAAGACAAGAATTTATTTAATAAAAATAATGTTTTTTTGGTTATGGGATCCCCTGTTAAAAATTAAGTAGACTAAGTAATTAACACTTTAAGTAAACAATTTTTATAGGTTATTGTTCCAAAACTTCAGAATTTCTCTGGCTAAATCAATTACATTCTTTGGTAAAATATTTATATATATATTTGAAAGTTTATGTTACTTGAATGTCGGTGGTCTTCATTCAAAATATAAATACTGGAAATACCGACTTTTAAGCTGCCTCAGCGATCGCAGACAGTAGAAGTTAAGGGGGACAAATCACATTACAAGTCCATTGGATTGGAGAAGAGTTCCCCGCGGAAACTTGCAAATTAATCAGGAATCGGAAAGCCATAAAAACAGTGTTTTGATGCCCTCACTGGGACCGCTTTAAACAAGAAAAAAAAAATCTCAAGGAAAACCTGGAAATAATAAATTGGCCACACATAACTTGGGGTATTAAATAAACTCTGACCCGAAGCAATGTCTTAAACAGACATAAAGAAAATCAAGATTACTCTGCACAAGAAATTTTCAACGGTCAACCATGATTCCTGTTTTAGAGAAGAAGAAAGAAGACCATCGATATCTTCAACGATATATTTAAAGTCAACAAATAGAAATATGTGTTTGCTTCGCTTAACGATTTGATAGTTCGAATCGCTAAGTGTAACAATCGTACTCTATAAAATTATATTTAGACAATGAAATAAGTGGCCATCTTGGAATATAATTTATTTTGTAAAAATAAAATTATTTAAGATAAAATATACATTAAAAAAGAAAAATTAGCGTATGCCTACCGACATTAACATTATATTGTACAAAATATTATTACCTTATACTATTGTTTTTAAAATATTTATGGTCATTAAAATCATGTGAATTAATGGATTACCATGTAAAAACACCAATAGAATAAGCAAATATAACTGATTATGGGCACTTTGTCATATACTCTGCAAACAGAGCATATAAAATTACAATTATTAAAAATAGTTACATAACAAGACAAGTAGTGCCAAACTGCACACTGGTTGAGGCAGTGCTGGTGCTGGTTGAGGTCGTCATGGCGGTGCTGGTTGAGGTCGCCGTGGCCGTGCTGGTTGAGGTCGTCGTGGCGGTGTGTGCAACTGTGGTATTAGGCTGTACTAAGTTTTGAGGTCGCACTGTTAGTCGGGGTGATATTTTCGCTAGATATGTGATGAATTCTCTAGGAAAATTACACATTGGTGGTTTGGGCGCTGGTGGTGCTTCATATACATGTATACTTGCGTTTATTGCTAGTGGTACACCTTTTGTAGTTTGTGTTTGCACAGTGGTAGTTGTTCTTTTTCTGGTTGTATTTATGTACGTAAATGCTTCGTTTTCGTAAATGAAGTACACGTTCAACTTAATGTCAATATGGTCTTCGATGTTTTGCTTATTATAATTCGCTAGCAGTATTGACAAATTGAAAATTTCATTTTCATTCACTTGCCCAGAATCACATCTGATAAGTCTTTTTCTTCACTGGTTTTTTACCTGCGGATCATTTTCATTGCCACTATCGCCACTACAAATACTACCCTCTGAGCTTGATGGAATGTCATCGGGTGAGAAGGAATACTGCAGTGCTTCACCATTTTTCAGATGTTTTTTGGCCATTGTTCGACCTTTAAAATGTAATAATGTATGGTAACTAAACTTAGAAGTGTACATGCCGTTCATTCTCGCGTACAGTGCAACACATTACATATCTTAATCACACAAAAATGTGATAATGATTGACTGTAATTTATTATGTAAAGGCAGTGCACTATATGCTCGGCTGGGCAGCTTAGTTAAACATAGCAATGCAATACTTTAGCATAATTTCCACTTATGAGGACCACGTGAGGTGGTGGTAGAGCAAGAAAGAATTAAATGGTAACAAAGCTGATGTTCTCTAAAAATAACTTATTTGATAAAAAAAAACTATTAAAACATTTGAATTTAGATTAATAGAACTGTAAAAAAAAAAAGGTATGAACTTCGGCCATGTACAGAATCTGAAATAAACTTTGTTGCGTTGCAGCATGTATATGAATGACACAATTGGACAGCAAGAACAGATTCATCACTACTGTCATTAGTTGCGTCACTATGTTCAGATGCAGTGTCATCGCTGTCATTACACACATTTATTATGAACCCTTTCAATACGTCCTCCATGACCCAGTCATTTTTCCAATACTCTTCCTCTTTACTGACCCCATGTTGACAGCAACCTTCCCAGTCGGTGCTTGTGATGGAATCTAAGGTCTTTGTGGTTTGCGACTGCAACGCATGCAACGAAACTTCTCCAGACGTATTGTTTTCATGAATTAAATACTTCATTTTGGCCCGTGCGAGCTCAATAGCATTTAATTCACAATTGTATGGAGCAGGCGAATAACACGATGACCATGTAGCTCAGTTAGTCTGTCTACTCTAACTCTTTTTCTCTGGTTCGATGTTTTTCAACAAGTTCGGAAAGTGTAGTTTTACGCATTTTATTGCTACATTCTACCTCTTTTTCTCTGCAACCAGGCTGTCATTGCATATTTACTTTCATACTGGGATGGCGGCTTGTCATCCTGCTTGCAATGGTATGAAGTATTATCCATGACCAAGATTGAAGCGAGTAGCAAATTTGGAATCACTTTCCGTAATCCATTTTTCAAAGTTTCCAGAGTTCATCTGGCCATGGTAGTGTCCTGTTGTTGTTCCTGCTTCCCAGGAAGGGAGCCCTGCTTGGAACCAACACAACTATCAGTCTATGTGTTGTATTTCCTGTTGCCATTACACCTTCGACATCGCCTTTCTTTTGCAAACATTTCTGAAAGGTTTAATTAGTGTCAACCCAGGATTCATCCATGTAAGATATCTCCTTCAAAGCCTCCCTGCACTGTTTAATCTGAGTCAGATACCGCGATCGCCAAGTAACAACGTCAGATCTTTCGAGAAGAAGCATTCGCTTATTTTGCCTTCTCCAGTCAAAACGCATTTCCTTGAATATTTTATGCAGCGCTGTCTTTCCCCAACTCCATCAGATTTTTTCTTTCAAAACTGGTAGTAGTTTCCTTGTTGTGGGAACCACATTTTTTACTACAAAAATTCGTGGATAGTGTCTCTGATCACTTTTCTATCGAAGTCAACTGACAAAGGTTTCCCAGTTCTTTTTGGCCTGAAAAGAATAATTC
>PNEQ01059596.1:0-33469 GCA_003012365.1 Medauroidea extradentata
TACAACCTCAATACTTAACTTAAGCAGCGTTAATCCCAAGCCTGTCTGCCGAACCCAGCAAAAATCCGGTCATTTATAGTTGAAACTCTCATTCCCCTACTTTCTCAAAATGGTGGTGGGATCTTGGTTTGAACGAAAGTCTGTTGAACAATAACACGTGGCGCATCGGTGATTGGTGCTTAAGCGACCAGAAGCTTCTTCCAAATTCTGCAGGATCAGCACAATGTTCCCTCCCTCTGCTGCCTCGCCATTTCCCCTCTCTACCGACGTCACAGCTCACTCCAACAGCACACACGTCTATTTTCTACCGGCAGGGGACCAGGACGGACGTCGGAATTTGTGAAGGTGCGGTGCGGAGTTATTAAAGTTTAACGTAACATTTCAAGTCAGTTCACAATACATCATGGGAATCCATGCCATCGCACACAACTACCAGGTAACCTCCATTAAACTATAGTTATGCACTAGGCGAAAGTATGTCCATGGAAATTTCCACTCGGGAAAAAACACTGCGTCGTAACCAGAAACGTTAACTGCTGCTGATGTCAAGTTGACACCGTCACAAGTCATGATATGTTGGCGAGCCAGCAAGTACATTCATGTTAACCCACGTAGCATGTAAGGTGTACTGAAGTAAAGCCATGATATGTTACGAGCCAGCAAGTACATTCATGTTAACCCACGTAGCATGTAAGGTGTACTGAAGTAAAGCCATGATATGTGGGCTAGCCAGCTAGTGCATTAATGTTAAGCCACGTAGTATGTAAGGTGTACTGAAGTAAAGCCATGATAATTGGGCGAGCCAGTTAGTCCACTCATGTTAAGCCACGTCGGATGTAAGGTGTACTTAAGTAAACCCATGATATGTTTGCGAGCCAGCCAGTACTATCATGTTAAACCATGTAACATGTAAGGTGTACTGAAGTAAAGCCATGATATGTGGGGGAGCCAACTAGTACATTCATGTTAAGCGATGTAGGATGTAAATTTTACTGAAATAAAGACTTGATATGCGGGAGAGCCTACTAGTCCATTCATGTTAAGCCATGTAGGATGTAAGGTGTACTGAAGTAAAGCCATGATATGTGGGCGAGCCTGCTAGTCCATTCATGTTAAGCCATGAATGATGTAAGGTGTAAAGAAGTAAAGCCATGATATTCTGGCGAGCCAGCAAGTACATTCTTGTATAAGCCACGTAGCATGTAAGGTGTACTGAAGTAAAGCCATGATATGAGGGCGAGCCAGCTAGTACCATCATGTTGATCCACGTAGCATGTATGGTGAACTGAAGTAAAGCCATGATATGTGGGCAAGCCAGCTAGTACATTCATGTTAAGCCACATAGCATGTAAGGTGTACTGAAGTAAAGCCATGATATGGGGGTGAGCCAGCTAGTACATTCATGTTAAGCCATGTAGGATGTAAGGTGTACTGAAGTAAAGGCCTGATATGTTGAGGAGCCATCTAGTACATTCATGTTAAGCCACGTAGGTTGTAAGGTGTACTGAGGTAAAGCCATGGTATTTTGGGCGAGCCAACTAGTCCATTCATATTAAGCGACGTAGCATGTAAGATGTACTGAAGTGAAGCCATGATATGTGGGCGATCCAGGTAGTACATTCATGTTAAGCAATGTAGGATGTAAAGTGTACTGAAGTAAAGGCCTGATATGTTGAGGAGCCATCTAGTACATTCATGTTAAGCCACAAAGGTTGTAAGGTATACTGAGGTAAGCCATGGTATTTTGGGAGAGCCAACTAGTCCATTCATATTAAGCGACGTAGCATGTAAGATGTACTGAAGTGAAGCCATGATATGTGGGCGATCCAGTTAGTACATTCATGTTAAGCCGCGTAGGATGTAAAGTGTACTGAAGTAAAGCCATGATATGTGGGGGAGCCAACTAGTCCATTCATGTAAAGCGATGTAGGATGTAAATTTTACTGAAATAAAGACTTCATATGTGGGGGAGCCAACTAGTCCATTCATGTTAAGTCATGTAGGATGTAAGGTGTACTGAAGTAAAGCCATGATATGTGGGCGAGCCTGCTTGTCTATTCATGTTCAGCTACGTAGGATGTAAGGTGTACTGAAATAAAGCCATGATATGTGGGTAAGCCAGCTAGTACATTAATGTTAAGACACGTAGCATATTATGTTTATTGAAAAAAGCCATTATAAGTGGACGAGCCAGCTAGTTCATTCATGTTAAGCCACCTAGCATGTAAGTTGTACTGTAGTAAAGCCATGAAAATTGGGCAAACCAGCTACTCCATTCATGTTAAGACACATAGGATGTAAGGTGTATTGAAATAAAGCCATGATATGTGGGCAAGCCAGCTAGTACATTCATGTTAAACCACGTCGGATGTCAGGTGTACTGAAGTAAAGCCATGATATGTGGCGAACTAGCTAGTACATTAATGTTAAGCCACGTAGTATGTAAGGTGTACTGAAGTAAAGCCATGATAAGTGGGCAAGCCAGCTAGTCCATTCATGTTGAGCCACATAGGATGTAAGGTGTACTGAAATAAAGCAATGATATGTGGGTAAGCCAGCTAGTACATTAATGTTAAGCCACGTAGCATGTTATGTGTACTGAAGAAAAGCCATGATAAGTGAAAGGGCCAACTAGCCCTTTCAAGTTAAGCCACGTAGGATGTAAGGTGTACAGAAGTTAAGCCATGATACGTGGGCAAGCCAGCTAATTCATTCAAGTTAAGCCACCTAGCATGTAAGTTGTACTGAAGTAAAGCCATGATAAGTGGGCAAACCAGCTAGTCCATTCATGTTAAGACACATAGGATGTAAGGTGTATTGAAATAAAGCCATGATATGTGGGCAAGCCAGCTAGTACATTCATGTTAAGCCACGTCGGATGTCAGGTGTACTGAAGTAAAGCCATGATAATTGGGCAAGCCAGCTAGTCCATTCATGTTGAGCCACATAGGATGTAAGGTGTACTGAAATAAAGCAATGATATGTGGGTAAGCCAGCTAGTACATTAATGTTAAGCCACGTAGCATGTTATGTGTACTGAAGAAAAGCCAGGATAAGTGAAAGGGCCAACTAGTCCTTTCAAGTTAAGCCACGTAGGATGTAAGGTGTACAGAAGTTAAGCCATGATACGTGGGCAAGCCAGCTAATTCATTCATGTTAAGCCACCTAGCAAGTAAGGTGTACTGAAGTAAAGCCATGATATGTGGGAGAGCCAACTCCTCCTTTCATGTTAAGCCACGTAGGATGTAAGGTGTACTGAAGTAAAGCCATGATATGTGGACGAGCCATCTAGTCCATTCATGTTAAGCCATGTAGGTTGTAATGTGTACAGAAGTAAAGCCATGATATTCTGGCGAGCCAGCGAGTACATTCATGTTAAGCCACGTAGCATGTAAGGTGTACTGAAGTAAAGCCATGATATTAGGGCGATCCAGCTAGTAAATTCATGTTGACCCACGTAGTATGTAAGGTGAACTAAGGTAAAGACATGATATGTGGGCAAGCCAGCTAGTACATTAATGTTAAGCCACGTAGCATGTTATGTGTACTGAAGAAAGGCCATGATATGCGAAAGTAACAACTAGTCCTTTCATGTTAATCCACGTAGGATGTAAGGTGTACAGAAGTTAAGCCATGATACGTGGGCAAGCCAGCTAGTTCATTCATGTTAAGCCACATAGCATGTAAGGTGTACTGAAGTAAAGCCATGATATGTGGGAGAACAAACTAGTCCTTTCATGTTAAGCCACGTAGGATGATAGGTTTACTGAAGTAAAGCCATAATATATGGACGAGCCATCTAGTCCATTCATGTTAAGCCATGTAGGATGTAAGGTGTACAGAAGTAAAGCCATGATATTCTTCCGAGC
Organism: Medauroidea extradentata; assembly: GCA_003012365.1. Lineage (NCBI taxonomy): Eukaryota > Metazoa > Arthropoda > Insecta > Phasmatodea > Phasmatidae > Medauroidea > Medauroidea extradentata. The sequence goes on from PNEQ01059596.1 coordinate 3,870, forward strand.
CAGCAAGTTCATTTATGTATAAGCCACGTAGCATGTAAGGTGTACTGAAGTAAATCCATGATATGAAGGCGAGCCAGCTAGTACATTCATGTTAAGCCACGTAGCATGTAAGGTTTAATGAATAAATCCATGATATGTGGGGGAGCACTAGTCCATACATGTTAAGCGAAGTAGGATGTAAGGTTTACTGAAATAAAGCCTTGAAATATGTAGCCGCCAAATAGTCCATTCATGAAAAGCCAGGTAGGATGTAAGGTGTTCTGAAGTAAAGCCATGATATGTGGGCGAGACATATAGTCCATTCATGTCAAGCAATGTAGGATGTAAGGTGTAGTGAAGTTAAGCCATGAGAAGTAAGCAAGCCAGCTAGTACATACATGTTAGGCCACGTAGGATGTAAGGTTAACTAAAGTAAAGCCATGATATGTTGGCGAGCCAGCAGGTACATTCATGTTAAGCCATGTAGCATGTTAGGTGTACTAAAGTAAAGCCATGAAATGTAAGCGAGCCAGCTAATTCATTCATGTTAAGCCACGTAGGATATAAGATGTACTGAAGTAAAGCCATGATATGTGGGCGAGCCAGCTAGTCCATTCATGTTAAGCCACGTCGGATGTCAGGTGTACTGAAGTAAAGCCATGATATGTGGCGAACCAACTTGTCCATTCATGTTAAGCCACATAGGATGTAAGGTGTACGGAAATAAAACAATGATATGTGGGCATGTAAGCTAGTACATGAATGTTAAGCCACGTAGCATGTTATGTGTACTGAAGAAAAGCCATGATTTGTGAAAGAGCCAACTAGTCCTTACATGTTTAGCCACGTAGGATGTAAGGTGTACAGAAGTTAAGCCATGATACGTGGGCAAGCCAGCAAGTACATTCATGTATAAGCCACGTAGCATGTAAGGTGTACTGAAGTAAAGCCATGACATGTGGGAGAGCCAACTTGGCCTTTCATGTTAAGCCACATAGGATGTAAGGTGTATTGAAGTAAAGCCATGATATGTGGACGAGCTATCTAGTCCATTCATGTTAAGTCACGTCGGATGTCCGGTGTACTCTAGTAAAGCCATGATATGTGGCGAACCAACTTGTCCATTCATGTTAAGCCACGTAGGATGTAAGGTGTACTGAAGTAAAGCCATGATAAGAGGGCGAGCCAGCTAGTACCTTCATGTTGAGCCACGTAGCATGTAAGGTGAACTGAAGTAAAGCCATGATATATGGGTGAGCCAACTAGTACATTCATGTTAAGCCATGTAGGATGTAAGGTGTACTGAAGTAAAGGCCTGATATGTTGAGGAGCCAACTAGTACATTCATGTTAAGCCACGGAAGGTTGTTTTGTGTACTGAAGTAAAGCCATTGTATTTTGGGCGAGCCAACTAGTCCATTCATATTAAGCGACATAGCATGTAAGATGTACTGAAGTGAAGCCATGATATGTGGGCGATCCAGCTAGTACATTCATGTTAAGACACGTAGGATGTAAGTTGTGCTTAAGTAAACCCATTATATGTTTGCGAGCCAGCTGGTACTATCATGTTAAACCTTGTAACATGCAAGGTGTACTGAAGTAAAGCCATGATACGTGGGGGAGCAAACTAGTCCATTCATGTTAAGAGATGTAGGATGTAAGGTTTACTGAAATAAAGCCTTGATATGTGGGGGAGCCAACTAGTCCATTCATGATAAGTCATTTAGGATGTAAGGTTTACTGAAGTAAAGCCACGATATGTGGGCGAGCCAGTTAGTAAGTTCATGTTAAGCCACGTATGATGTAAGGTTTACTGAAGTAAAACCATGAAATGTGGGCGAGCCAACTATTCCATTCATTTTAAGCCACATAGGATGTAAGTTGTACTGAAGTAAAGCCATGATATGTATGCGAGCCAACTAGTCCATTCATGTTAAGCCATGTAGGTTGTAAGGTGTACTGAAGTAAAGCCATGATAAGTAGGCAAGCCAGCTAGTACTTCTATGTTAGGCCATGTAGAATGCAAGGTGTACTAAAGTAAAACCATAATATTTTGGGCGAGCCAACTAGTCCATTCTTTTATGCCTAGTAGCATGTAAGATGTACGGAAGTAAAGCCAAGATATGTGGGCGAGCCAGCTAACAAATTCATGTTAAGCCACGTAGCATGTTAGGTGTTCTGAAGTAAATCCATGATATGTGGGGGAGCCAACAAGTCCATTTATGTTAAGCGATGTAGGATATAAGGTTTACATAAATAAAGCCTTGATATATGTAGGAGCCAACTAGTCCATTCATGATATTGCACGTAGTATGTGAGGTGAACTGAAGTAAATCCATGATATGTAGGCGAGCCATCTAGTCCATTCATGTCAAGCCATTTAGGATGTAAGGTATACTGAACTAAAGCCATGATAAGTAGGCAAGACAGCTAGTACATTCATGTTAGGTGACGTAGGATGTAAGGTGTACTAAAGTAAAACCATGATATATGGGCGAGCCAACCCGTCCATTCATGTTAAGCCACGAAGAATGTAATGTGTACAGAAGTAAAGCCATGATATGTTGGCGAACCAGCAAGTACATTCATGTTAAGCCATGTAGCATCTTAGGTGTACTAAAGTAAAGCCATGAAATGCGGGCGAGACAGCTAGTACATTCATGTTAAGTCACCTCGGATGTCAGTTGTACTGAAGTAAAGCCATGATATGTGGCGAACCAACTTGTCCATTCATGTTAAGCCACGTAGGATGTAAGGTGTATTGAAGTAAAGCCATGATAAGTGGCCAAGCCAGCTAGTCCATTCAGGTTAAGCCACATATGATGTAAGGTGTACTGAAATAAAGCCATGATATGTGGGCAAGCCAGTTAGTACATTAATGTTAAGCCATGTAGCATGTTATGTGTACTGAAGTAAAGCCATGATAAGTGAAAGAGCAAACTAGTCCGTTCATGTTAAGCCACTTAGGATGTAAGGTGTACAGAAGTTAAGCCATGATACGTGGGCAAGCCAGCTAGTTCATTCATGTTAAGCCACATAGCATGTAAGGTGTACTGAAGTAAAGCCATGACATGTGGGAGAGCCAACTTGGCCTTTCATGTTAAGCCACATAGGATGTAAGGTGTATTGAAGTAAAGCCATGATATGTGGACGAGCTATCTAGTCCATTCATGTTAAGCCATTAAGGATGTAATGTGTAAAGAAGTAAAGCCATGATATTCTGGCGAGCCAGCAAGAACATTCATGTATACGCCACGTAGCATGTAAGGTGTACTGAAGTAAAGCCATGATATGAGGGCGAGCCAGATAGTACCTTCATGTAGAGCCACGTAGCATGTAAGGTGTACTGAAGTAAAGCCATGATATGTGGGCAAACCAGCTAGTACATTCATGTTAAGCCACGTAGCATGTAAGGGGTACTGAAGTAAAGCCATGGTATTTTGGGCGAGCCAACTAGTCCATTCATATTATGCGACGTAGCATGTTAGATGTACTGAAGTGAAGCCATGATATGTTGGCGATCCAGCTAGTACATTCATGTTAAGCCACGTAGGATGTAAGTTGTACTTAAGTAAACCCATGATATGTTTGCGAGCCAGCTGGTACTATTATGTTAAACCTTGTAACATGTAAGGTGTACTGAAGTAAAGCCATGATAAGTGGGGGAGCCAACTAGTCCATTCATGTTAAGCGATGTAGGATGTAAATTTTACTGAAATAAAGACTTGATAAGTGGGGTTGCCAACTAGTCCATTCATGATAAGCCACTTAGGATGTAAGGTGTACTGAAGTAAAGCCACGATATGTGGGCGAGCCAGTTAGTACGTTCATGTTAAGCCACGTAGGATGTAAGGTGTACTGAAGTAAAGCCATGAAATGTGGGCGAGCCAACTATTCCATTCATTTTAACCCACGTAGGATGTATGTTGTACTGAAGTAAAACCATGATATATGGGCGAGACAACTAGTCCATTCATGTTAAGCCACGTAGGATGTAAGGTGTACAGAAGTAAAGCCATGATATGTTCGCGAGCCAGCAAGTTCATTCATGTTAAGCCACGTAGCATGTAAGGTGAGCTGAAGTAAAGCCATGATATGTGGGCTAGCCAGCTAGTACATTAATGTTAAGCCACGTAGTATGTAAGATGTACTGAAGTAAAGCCATGATATGTGGGCTAGCCAGCTAGTACATTAATGTTAAGCCACGTAGTATGTAAGGTGTACTGAAGTAAAGCCATGATATTTGGCGAGCCAGTTAGTCCACTCATGTTAAGCCACGTAGGATACAAGGTGTACTTAAGTAAACCCATGATATGTTTGCGAGCCAGCCAGTACTATTATGTTAAACAATGTAACACGTAAGGTGTACTGAAGTAAAGCCATGATATTTGGGGGAGCCAACTAGTCCATTAATGTTAATCGATGTAGGATGTAAATTTTACTGAAATAAAGACTTGAAATGTGGGGGAGCCTACTAGTCCATTCATTTTAAGCCATGTAGGATGTAAGGTGTACTGAAGTAAAGACATGATATGTGGGCGAGCCTGCTAGTCCATACATGTTAAACCATGAAGGATGTAAGGTGTAAAGAAGTAAAGCCATGATATTCTGGCGAGCCAGCAAGTACATTCATGTATAAGCCACGTAGCATGTAAGGTGTACTGAAGTAAAGCCATGATATGAGGGCGAGCCAGATAGTACCATCATGTTTGACCACGTAGCATGTAAGGTGAACTGAAGTAAAGCCATGATATGTGGGCAAGCCAGCTAGTACATTCATGTTAAACCATGTAACACGTAAGGTGTACTGAAGTAAAGTCATGAAATGTAGGCGAGCCAGCTAGTACATTCATGTTAAGCCACTTAGGATATAAGGTGTACTGAAGTAAAGCCATGATATATAGGCGAGCCAGCTATTCCATTCATGTTAAGTCACGTCGGATGTCCGGTGTTCTGAAGTAAAGCCATGATATGTGGCGAACCAACTTGTCCATTTATGTTAAGCCACGTAGGATGTAAGGTGTACTGAAGTTAAGCCATGATACGTGTGCAAGCCAGCTAGTTCATTCATGTTAAGCCACATAGCATGTAATGTGTACTGAAGTAAAGCCATTATAAGTGGTCGAGCCAGCTAGTTCATTCATGTTAAGCCACCTAACATGTAAGTTGTACTGAAGTAAAGCCATGATATGTGGGCGAGCCAGCAAGTCCATTCATGTTAAGCCACATAGGATGTAAGGTGTACTGAAATAAAGCCATGATATGTAGGCAAGCCAGCTATAACTTTCATGTTAAGCCACGTAGTATGTAAGGTGTACTGAAGTAAAGCCATGATATTTGGGCGAGCCAGCTAGTCCACTCATGTTAAGCCACGTCGGATGTAAGGTGTACTTAAGTAAAGCCATGATATGTGGGCAATCCAGCTAGTACATTCATGTTAAACCATGTAACATGTAAGGTGTACTGAAGTTAAGCCATGAAATGTGGGCGAGCCAGCTAGTACATTCATGTTAAGCCACTTAGGATATAAGGTGTACTGAAATAAAGCCATGATATGTGGGCAAGCCAGCTAGTACAATAATGTTAAGCCATGTAGCTTGTTATGTTTACTGAAGAAAAGCCATGATAAGTGATAGAGCAAAATAGTCCTTTCATGTTAAGCCACTTAGGATGTAAGGTGTACAGAAGTTAAGCCATGATACATGGGCAAGCCAGCTAGTACATTTATGTTAAGCCACGTAGCATGTAAGGTGTACTGAAGTAACGCTATGATATGTGGGGGGGCCACTAGTCCATTCATGTTAAGCGACGTAGGAGCTTAGGTTTACTAAAGTAAAGCTATGATAAGTGGAGGAGCCAACTAGTCCATTCAAGTTAAGCCACGTAGAATGTAAGGAGTACTGAATTAAAGCCATGAAATATATGCAAGCAAGCTAGTCCATTCATGTTAAGCCTAATAGCATGTAAGGTGTACATAAGTTAAGCCATGATATGTTTACGAGCCAGCTAGTACATTCATGTTAAGCCATGTAGCATGTAAGATGAACTGAAGTAAATCCATCATATGTGGTTGAGCCAGCTTGTACATTCATGTTAAGCCATGTAGGATGTAAGGTGTACTGAAGTAAAAGTCTGATATGTTGAGGAGCCATCTAGTACATTCATGTAAAGCCACGTAGGTTGTAAGGTGTACTGACGTAAAGCAATGGTATTTTGGGAGAGCCAACTAGTCCATTTAAATTAAGCGACGTAGCATGTAAGATGTACTGATGTGAAGCCATGATATGTGGGCGATCCAGCTAGTACATTCATGTTAAGCCACGTAGAATGTAAGGTGTACTGAAGAAAAGCCATTATAAGTGGACGAGACAGCTAGTTCATTCATGTTAAGCCACCTAGCATGTAAGTTGTACTGAAGTAAAGCCATGATAAGTGGGCAAGCCAGCTAGTCCATTCATGTAAAGCCACATAGGATGTAAGGTGTATTGAAATAAACCCATGATATGTGGGCAAGCCAGCTAGTACATTCATGTTGAGCCAAGTCGGATTTCAGGTGTACTGAAGTAAAGCCATGATATGTGGCGAACCAACTTGTCCATACATGTTAAACCACGAAGGATGTAAGATGTACTGAAGTAAAGCCATGATAAGTGGGCAAGCCCGCTAGTCCATTCATGTTGAGCCACTTAGGATGTAAGGTGTACTGAAGTAAAGCCACGATATGTGGGCGAGCCAGTTAGTACGTTTATGTTAAGCCACGTAGGATGTAAAGTGTACTGAAGTAAAGCCATGAAATGTGGACGAGCATACTATTCCATTCATTTTAACCCACGTAGGATGTATGTTGTACTGAAGTAAAACCCTGATATATGGGCGAGCCAACTAGTACATTCGTGTTAAGCCACGTAGCATGTATGGTGTACTGAAGTAAAGCCATGATATGTGGGCTAGCCAGCTAGTACATTAATGTTAAGCCACGTAGTATGTAAGGTGTACTGAAGTAAAGCCATGATATTTGGGCAAGCCAGTTAGTCCACTCATGTTAAGCCACGTCGGATGCAAGGTGTACTTAAGTAAACCCATGATATGTTTGCGAGCCAGCCAGTACTATTATGTTAATCCATGTAACATGTAAGGTGTACTGAAGTAAAGCCATGATATGTGGGCGAGCCAGCTAGTACATTCATGTTAAGCCATGAAGGATGTAAGGTGTACTGATGTAAAAGCCTGATATGTTGAGGAGCCATCGAGTACATTCATGTTAAACGACGTAGCATGTAAGATGAACTGAATTGAAGCCATGATATGTGGGCGATCCAGCTAGTACATTCATGTTAAGCCACATAGGATGTAAGATGTACTTAAGTAAACCCATGATATGTTTGCATGCCAGCCAGTAATATCATGTTAAACCATGTAACATGTAAGGTTTACTGAAGAAAAGCCATGAAATGTGGGCGAGCCAGCTAGTACATTCATGTTAAGCCACTTAGGATATAAGGTGTACTGAAGTAAAGCCATGATATGTAGGCGAGCCAGCTATTCCATTCATGTTAAGTCACGTCGGATGTCCGGTGTACTGAAGTAAAGCCATGATATGTGGTGAACCAACTTGTCCATTCATGTTAAGCCACGTAGGATGTAAGGTGTACTGAAGTAAAGCCATGATAAGAGGCCAAGCCAGCTAGTCCATTCATGTTAAGCCACATAGGATGTAAGGTGTACTGAAATAAATCCATGATATGTGGGCCAGCCAGCTAGTACTTTAATGTTAAGCCATGTAGCATGTTATGTGTACTGAAGAAAAGCCATGATAAGTGAAAGAGCAAACTAGTCCTTTCATGTTAAGCCACTTAGGATGTAAGGTGTACAGAAGTTAAGCCATGATACGTGGGCAAGCCAGTTAGTTCATTCATGTTAAGCCACATAGCACGTAAGGTGTACTGAAGCAACGCCATGATATGTGGGGGGGCCAACTAGTCCATTCATGTTAAGCGACGTAGGAGCTTAGGTTTACTAATGTTAAGCTATGATATGTGGAGGAGCCAACATGTCCATTCAAGTTAAGCCACGTAGGATGTAAGGCATACTGAAGTAAAGCCATGAAATGTATGCAAGTAAGCTAGTCCATTCATGTTAAGCCTAATAGCATGTAAGGTTTACATAAGTTAAGCCATGATATGTTTACGAGCCAGCTAGTACATTCATGTTAAGCCATGTAGCCTGTAAGGTGAACAGAAGTAAAGCCATCATATGTGGGTGAGCCAGCTAGTACATTCATGTTAAGCCATGTAGTATGTAAGGTGTACTGAAGTAAAGGCCTGATATGTTGAGGAGCCATCTAGTACATTAATGTTAAGCCACGTAGGTTGTAAGGTGTACTGAAGTAAAGCCATGATATGTGGGCGAGCCATCTAGTACATTCATGTTAAGCTACGTAGGATGTTAGGTGTACTGAAGTTAAGCAATGACATGTGGGCGAGCCAGTTAGTTCATTCATGTTAAGCCACATAGCATGTAATGTGTACTGAAGTAAAGCCATTATAAGTGGTCGAACCAGCTAGTTCATTCATGTTAAGCCACCTAGCATGTAAGTTGTACTGAAGTAAAGCCATGATATGTGGGCGAGCCAGCTAGTCCATTCATGTTAAGCCACATAGGATGTAAGGTGTACTGAAATAAAGCCATGATATGTAGGCAAGCCAGCTAGTACTTTCATGTTAAGCCACGTAGTATGTAAGGTGTACTGAAGTAAAGCCATGATATTTGGGCGAGCCAGCTAGTCCACTCATGTTAAGCCACGTCGGATGTAAGGTGTACTTAAGTAAACCCATGATATGTTTGCGAGCCAGCCAGTACTATCATGTTAAACCATGTAACATGTAAGGTGTACTGAAGTAAAGCCATGATATGTGGGGGAGCCAACTAGTACATTCATGTTAAGCGATGTAAGATGTAAATTTTACTGAAATAAAGACTTGATATGCGGGAGAGCCTACTAGTCCATTCATGTTAAGCCATGTAGGATGTAAGGTTTACTGAAATAAAGCCTTGTTATGTGGGGGAGTTAACTAGTCCATTGATGATAAGCCACTTAGGATGTAAGGTGTACTGAAGTAAAGCCACGATATGTGGGCGAGCCAGTTAGTACGTTCATGTTAAGCCACGTAGGATGTAAGGTGTACTGAAGTAAAGGCCTGATATGTTGAGGAGCCATCTAGTACATTAATGTTAAGCCACGTAGGTTGTAAGGTGTACTGAAGTAAAGCCATGATATGTGGGCGAGCCTTCTAGTCCATTCATGTTAAGCTATGTAGGATGTAAGATGTACAGAAGTAAAGCTATGATATTCTGGTGTACCAGCAAGTACATTCATGTATAAGCCACGTAGCATGTATACTGAAGTAAAGCCATGATATATAGGCGATCCAGCTAGTATATTCATGTTGAGCCACGTAGCATGTAAGATGTACTGAAGTAAAGCCATGATATGTGGGCGAGCCAGCTAGTACATTCCTGTTAAGCCACGTAGGATGTAAGGTGTACTTAAGTAAATCCATGATATGTTTGCGAGCCAGCCAGTACTATCATGTTAAACCATATAACTTGTAAGGTGTACTGAAGTAAAGCCATGATATGTGTTGGAGTTAACTAGTCCATTCATGTTAAGCGATGTAGGATGAAAGGTTTCCTTAAATAAAGCCTTGATATGTGGGGGAGCTAACTAGTCCATTCATGATAAGCCAGTTAGGATTTAAGGTGTACTGAAGTAAAGCCACGATATGTGGGCGAGCCAGTTAGTACGTTCATTTTAAGCCACGTAGGTTGTAAGGTGTACTGAAGTAAAGCCATGAAATGTGGGTGAGCCAACTATTCCATTCATTTTAAGCCACGTAGGATGTATGTTGTACTGAAGTAAAGCCATGATATGTGGGCGAGCCAGCAAGTACATTCATGTTAAGCCAGGTAGCATGTAAGGTGTACTGAAGTAAAGCCATAATATGTGGGCTAGCCAGCTAGTACTTTCATGTTAAGCCACGTAGTATGTAAGGTGTACTGAAGTAAAGCCATGATATTTGGGCGAGTCAGCTAGTCCACTCATGTTAAGCCACGTAGGATGTAAGGTGTACTGAAGTAAAGCCATGATATGTGGCGACCCAACTTGTCCATTTATGTTAAACCACGTAAGATGTAAGTTGTACTGAAATAAAGTCATGATATATGGGCGAGCCAACTAGTCCATTTATGTAAAGCCACGTTTGATGTAAGGTGTACAAAATTAAAGCCATGATATGTGGGCGAGCCAGCTAGTTCATTCATGTTAAGCCACCTAGCATGTAAGTTGTACTGAAGTAAAGCTATGATATGTGGGCGCGCCAGTTAGTACATTCATGTTAAATCACGTAGGATGTAAGGTGTACAGAAGTAAAGCCATGAAATGTAGGCGAGCCAACTAATCCTTTCATTTTAAGCCATGTTGGATGTAAGTTGTACAGAAGTAAAGCCATGATATGTGGGCAAGCCATCTAGTCCATTCATGTTAAGCGATGTAGGTTGTAAGGTTTACAGAAATAAAGCCATGGTATGTGGGGGAGCCAACTAGTCCATACATGTTAAGCGATGTAGGATGTAAGGTTTACAGAAATAAAGCCATGATATGTGGGGGAGTCAACTAGTCCATTCATGATAGGCCACGTAGGATGTAAGGTGTACAGAAGTAAAGCCACGATATGTGGGCGAACCATCTAGTCCATTCATGTTAAGCCATGTAGGATGTAAGGTGTATTGAAGTAAAGCCATGATATGTGGGCAAGCCAGCTAGTGCATTCAAGTTAAGCCATGTAGGATGTAAGTTGTACTGAAGTAAATCCATGATATGTTTGCGAGCCAGCCAGTACTATCATGTTAAACCATATAACATGTAAGGTGTACTGAAGTAAAGCCATGATATGTGTGGGAGTTAACTAGTCCATTCATGTTAAGCGATGTAGGATGATAGGTTTACTGAAATAAAGCCTTGATATGTGGGGGAGCCAACTAGTCCATTCATGATAAGCCACTTAGGATTTAAGGTGTACTGAAGTAAAGCCACGATATGTGGGCGAGCCAGTTAGTACGTTCATTTTAAGCCACGTAGGTTGTAAGGTGTACTGAAGTAAAGCCATGAAATGTGGGCGAGCCAACTATTCCATTCATTTTAAGCCACGTAGGATGTATGTTGTACTGAAGTAAAGCCATGATATGTGGGCGAGCCAGCAAGTACATTCATGTTAAGCCACGTAGCATGTAAGGTTTACTGAAGTAAAGGCATAATATGTGGGCTAGCAAGCTAGTACTTTCATGTTAAGCCACGTAGTATGTAAGGTGTACTGAAGTAAAGCCATGATATTTGGGCGAGCCAGCTAGTCCACTCATGTTAAGCCACGTCGGATGTAAGGTGTACTGTAGTAAAGCCATGATATGTGGCGACCCAACTTGTCCATTTATGTTAAGCCACGTAAGATGTAAGTAGTACTGAAATAAAGTCATGATATATGGGCGAGCCAACTAGTCCATTTATGTAAAGCCACGTTTGATGTAAGGTGTACAAAATTAAAGCCATGATATGTGGGCGAACCAGCTAGTTCATTCATGTTAAGCCACCTAGCATGTAAGTTGTACTGAAGTAAAGCTATGATATGTGGGCGCGCCAGTTAGTAAATTCATGTTAAACCACGTAGGATGTAAGGTGTACTGAAGTAAAGCCATAATATGTAGGCGAGCCAATTAATACTTTCATTTTAAGCCATGTAGGATTTAAGTTGTACTGAAGTAAAGCCATGATATGTGGGCAAGCCATCTAGTCCATTCATGTTAAGCAATGTAGGATGTAAGGTTTACAGAAATAAAGCCATGATATGGGGGTGAGTAAACTTGTCCATTCATGATAGGCCACGTATGATGTAAGGTGTACTGAAGTAAAGCCACGATATGTGGGCAAGCCAGCTAGTACATACATATTAAGCTACGTAGGATGTAAGGTGTACTGAAGTTAAGCCATGATATGCGGGCAAGCCAGCTTGTACATTAATGTTAAGAATCGTAGCATGTTTTGTGTACTGGAGAAAAGCCATGATATGTAGACAAGCCAGCTAGTACATTCATGTTAAGCTACGTAGTATGTAACGTGTACTTAAGTAAATCCATGCTATGTTTGCTAGCCAGCTAGTACATTCAAATTAATCCACTTAGCAAGTAAGGTGTAAACCCATGATATGTGGGGGAGCCAACTAGTCCATTCATGATAAGCCACGTAGGATGTAAGGTGTACTGAAGTAAAGCCATGAAATGTGGGCGATCTAGTTAATACGTTCATGTTAAGCCACGTAGCATGTAAGGTGTACTTAAGTAAAGCCATGATATGTTTGCGAGCCAGCTAGTACATTCATGTTAAACCATGTAACATGTAAGGTGTACTGTAATAAAGCCATGATATGTGGGCGAGCCAGCTAGTACATTGATGTTAAGCCACGTAGCATGTAAGGTGTATTGAAATAAAGCCATGATACATGGGCAAGCAAACCAGTACATTCGAGTTAAGCCGCGTAGCATTTAATGTGTACTGAAGTAAAGCAATGATATGTGGGCAGGCCAGCTAGTACATTTATGTTAATCTACGTAGGACGTAAGGTGTAATGAAGAAAAACAATGATATGTTGGCAAGCCAGCTAGTACGTCATGTTAAGCTACGTAGCATGTAAGGTGTACTGAAGTAAAGCCATGATATTTAGGCGAGCCAACTAGTCCATTCTTTTAAGCCTAGTAGCATGTAAGATGTACTAAAGTAAAGCCAAGATTTGTGAGCGAGCCAGATAGTACATTCATGTTAAACCACGTAGCATGTAAGGTGTACTTAAGTAAAGGAATGATATGTTTTCGTGCCAGCTAGTACATTCATGTTAAACCACGTAGCATGCAAGTCGTACTGAAGTGAATCCATGATATGTTGGGGAGCCAACTAGTCCATTCATTTTAAGCCACGTAGGATGTAAGGTGTACGGAAATAAAGCCATGATAAGTGGTAAACCAGATAGTCCATTCATGTTAAGCCACATAGGATGTAAGGTGTACTGTAATAAAGCCATGATATGTGTGCAAGCCAGCTAGTACATTAATGTTAAGCCACGTAGTATGTAAGGTGTACTGAAGTAAAGCCATGATATGTGGGCGAGCCAACTATTCAAATCATTTTAAGCCACGTAGGATGTAAGTTGTACTGAATTAAAGCCATGATATGTGGGCAAGCCAGCAAATACATTCATGTTAAGCCACGTAGTATGTAAGGTGTACTGAACTAAATCCAAGATATGTGGACGAGCTAGTTAGTATGTTCATGTTAAGCCATGTAGGATGTAAGGTGTACTGAAGTAAAGCCATTATATGTGGGCGAGACAACTATTCCATTCATTTTAAGCCACGTAGAATGTAAGTTGTACTGAAGTAATGCTATGATATTTGGGGGGGCCATTTAGTCCATTCATGTTAAGCCATGTAGGTTGTGAGGTGTACTGAAGTAAAGCCATGATAAGTAGGCAAGCCAGCTAGTACATTCATGTTAGGCCATGTAGGTTGTAAGGTGTACTTAAGTAAAACCTTAATATGGGCGAGCCAACTAGTTCATTCAAGTTAAGCCACGTAGGATGTAAGGTGTACAGAAGTAAAGCCATGATATGTGGGCAAGCCAACTAATCCATTACTTTTAAGCCATGTAGGATGTAAGTTGTACTGAAATAAAGCTATGATATGTGGGCGCGCCAGTTAGTACATTCATGTTAAACCATGTAGGATGTAAGGTTTATTGAAGTAAAGCCATGCTATGTAGGCGAGCCAACTAATCCATTCATTTTAAGCCATGTAGGATGTAAGTTGTACTGAAGTAAAGCCATGATATGTAGGCGAGCCAACTAATCCATTCATTTTAAGCCATGTAGGATGTAAGTTGTACTGAAGTAAAGCCATTTTATGTGGGCAAGCCATCTAGTCCATTCATGTTAAGCGATGTAGGATGTAAGGTTTACAGAAATAAAGCCATGTTATGTGGGGGAGTCAACTAGTCCATTCATGATAGGCCACGTAGGATGTAAGGTGTACAGAAGTAAAGCCATGATATGTGGGCGAACCATTTAGTCCATTCATGTTAAGCCATGTAGGATGTAAGGTGTATTGAAGTAAAACCATGATATGTGGGCAAGCCAGCTAGTCCATTCATGTTAAGCCATGTAGGATGTAAGTTGTACTGAAGTAAATCCATGATATAAGGGCGAGCCATCTAGTCCATGCATGTTAAGCCTTGTAGGATGTAAGGTTTACAGAAATAAAGCCATGATATGGGGGGGAGTAAACTAGTCTATTCATGATAGGCCACGTATGATGTAAGGTGTACAGAAGTAAAGCCACATTATGTAGGCGAGCCAGCTAGTACATACATATTAAGCTACGTAGGATGTAAGGTGTACTGAAGTTAAGCCATGATATGCGGGCAAGCCAGCTTGTACATTAATGTTAAACATCGTAGCATGTTTTGTGTACTGGAGAAAAGCCATGATATGTAGACAAGCCAGCTAGTACATTCATGTTAAGCTACGTAGTATGTAACGTGTACTTAAGTAAATCCATGCTATGTTTGCGAGCCAGCTAGTACATTCACATTAATCCACGTAGCATGTAAGGTGTACTGAAGTAAACCCATGATATGTGGGGGAGCCAACTAGTCAATTCATGATAAGCCATGTAGGATGTAAGGTGTACTGAAGTAAAGCCATGATATGTAGGCGAGCTAGTTAATACGTTCATGTTAAGCCACGTAGGATGTAAGGTGTACTGAAGTAAAGCCATGATATGTGGGCGAGCCAACTATTCCATTCATTTTAAGCCACGTAGGATGAAAGTTGTACTGAAGTAAAGCCATGATATGTGGGGGAGCCGGCTAGTACATTCATGTTAAGCCATGTAGCATTTAGGGGTAATTAAGTAAAGCCATGATATGTTTTCGTGCCAGAAAGTACATTTATGTTAAACCACATAACATGTAAGGTGAACTGAAGTAAATCCAAGACATGTGGGGGAGCCAACTAGCCCATTCGTGTTTAGCGATGTAGGATGTAAGGTTAACCGAAATAAAGCCTTGTTATATGTAGGAGCCAACTAGTCCATTGAAGATAAGCCACGTAGGATGTAAGGTGTACTGAAGTAAAGGCATGTTGTGTGGGCGAGCCATCTAGTCCTTTCATGTCAAGCCATGTAGGATGTAAGGTGTCTTGAAGTAAAGCCGTGATATGTGGGCAAGCCAGGTAGTACATTCATGTTAGGCCACGTAGGATGTAAGGTGTACTAAAGTAAAGCCATGATATATGGGCGAGCAAAATAGTCCATTCATGTTAAGCCACATAAGATGTAAGGTGTACAGAAGTAAAGCAATGATATGTAGCATGTAATGTGTACTTAAGTAAAGCCATGATATGTGGGAGAGCCAACTAGTCCTTTCATGTTAAGCCACATAGGATGTAAGGTGTACTAAAGTAAAGCCATGATATGTTGGCAAGCCAGAAATTACATTCATGTTAAGCCACGTAGGATGTAAGGTGTACTGAAATAAAGCTATGATATGTGGGCAAGCCAGCTAGTACATTAATGTTAAGCCACGTTGCATGTTATGTGTACTGAAGGAAAGCCATGATATGTGAAAGAGCCAACTATTCCTTTCATGTTAAGCCATGTAGGATGTAAGGTGTACAGAAGTTAAGCCATGATAAGTTGGTAAGCCAGCTACTTCATTCATGTTAAGCCACATAGCATGTAAGGTGTACTGAAATAAAGCCATGATATGTGGGAGAGCCAACTAGTTCTTTCATGTTAAGCCACGTAGGATGTAAGGTATACTGAAGTAAAGCCATAATATGTGGGCGAGCCAACTATTCCATTCATTTTAAGCCACGTAGGATGTAAGGTGTAGTGAAGTTAAGCCATGAGAAGTAGGCAAGCCAGCTAGTTCATTCATGTTAGGCCACGTAGGATGTAAGGTTAACTAAAGTAAAGCCATGATATGTTGGCGAGCCAGCAAGTACATTCATGTTAAGCCATGTAGCATGTTAGGTGTACTAAAGTAAAGCCATGAAATGTAAGCGAGCCAGCTAATACATTCATGTTAAGCCACGTAGGATATAAGATGTACTGAAGTAAAGCCATGATACGTGGGCAAGCCAGCTAGTTCATTCATGTTAAGCCACATAGCATGTAATGTGTACTGAAGTAAAGCCATGATATATGGGACAGCAAACTAGTCCTTTCATGTTAAGCCACGTAGGATGTAAGATGTTCTGAAGTAAAAGCCTGATATGTTGAGGAGCCATCTTGTACATTCATGTTAAGCCACGGAAGGTTGTTAGGTGTACTGAAGTAAAGCCATTGTATTTTGGGCGAGCCAACTAGTCCATTGATATTAAGCGACGTAGCATGTAAGATGTACTGAAGTGAAGCCATGATATGAGGGCGAGCCAGCTAGTACCTTCATGTTGAGCCACGTAGCATGTAAGGTGAACTGAAGTAAAGCCATGATATGTGGGCAAGCCAGCTAGTACATTCATGTTAAGCCACGTAGCATGAAAGTTGTACTGAAGTAAAGCCATGATATATGGGTGAGCCAACTAGTACATTCATGTTAAGCCATGTAGGATGTAAGGTGTACTGAAGTAAAAGCCTGATATGTTGAGGAGCCATCTTGTACATTCATGTTAAGCCACGGAAGGTTGTTAGGTGTACTGAAGTAAAGCCATTGTATTTTGGGCGAGCCAACTATTCCATTCATATTAAGCGACGTAGCATGTAAGATGTACTGAAGTGAAGCCATGATATGTGGAAGATCCAGCTAGTACATTCATGTTAAGACACGTAGGATGTAAGTTGTGCTTAAGTAAACCCATTATATGTTTGCGAGCCAGCTGGTACTATCATGTTAAACCTTGTAACATGCAAGGTGTACTGAAGTAAAGCCATGATACGTGGGGGAGCAAACTAGTCCATTCATGTTAAGAGATGTAGGATGTAAGGTTTACTGAAATAAAGCCTTGATATGTGGGGGAGCCAACTAGTCCATTCATGATAAGTCATTTAGGATGTAAGGTTTACTGAAGTAAAACCATGAAATGTGGGCGAGCCAACTATTCCATTCATTTTAAGCCACATAGGATGTAAGTAGTACTGAAGTAAAGCAATGATATGTATGCGAGCCATCTAGTCCATTCATGTTAAGCCATGTAGGTTGTAAGGTGTACTGAAGTAAAGCCATGATAAGTAGGCAAGCCAGCTAGTACTTCTATGTTAGGCCATGTAGAATGTAAGGTGTACTAAAGTAAAACCATAATATTTTGGGCGAGCCAACTAGTCCATTCATGTTAAGCCACGAAGAATGTAATGTGTTCAGAAGTAAAGCCATGATATGTTGGCGAACCAGCAAGTACATTCATGTTATGCCATGTAGCATCTTATGTGTACTAAAGTAAAGCCATGAAATGTGGGCGAGCCAGCTAGTACATTCATGTTAAGTCACCTCGGATGTCAGTTGTACTTAAGTAAAGCCATGATATGTGGCGAACCAACTTGTCCATTCATGTTAAGCCACGTAGGATGTAAGGTGTACTGAAGTAAAGCCATGATAAGTGGCCAAGCCAGCTAGTCCATTCATGTTAAGCCACATATGATGTAAGGTGTACTGAAATAAAGCCATGATATGTGGGCATGCCAGTTAGTACATTAATGTTAAGCCATGTAGCATGTTATGTGAACTGAAGTAAAGCCATGATAAGTGAAAGAGCAAACTAGTCCGTTCATGTTAAGCCACTTAGGATGTAAGGTGTACAGAAGTTAAGCCATGATACGTGGGCTAGCCAGCTAGTTCATTCATGTTAAGCCACATAGCATGTAAGGTGTATTGAAGTAAAGCCATGACATGTGGGAGAGCCAACTTGTCCTTTCATGTTAAGCCACATAGGATGTAAGGTGTACTGAAGTAAAGCCATGATATGTGGACGAGCTATCTAGTCCATTCATGTTAAGCCATTAAGGATGTAATGTGTAAAGAAGTAAAGCCATGATATTCTGGCGAGCCAGCAAGAACATTCATGTATACGCCACGTAGCATGTAAGGTGTACTGAAGTAAAGCCATGATATGAGGGCGAGCCAGCTAGTACCTTCATGTAGAGCCACATAGCATGTAAGGTGAACTGAAGTAAAGCCATGATATGTGGGCAAACCAGCTAGTACATTCATGTTAAGCCACGTAGCATGTAAGGGGTACTAAAGTAAAGCCATGGTATTTTGGGCGAGCCAACTAGTCCATTCATATTATGCGACGTAGCATGTTAGATGTACTGAAGTGAAACCATGATATGTTGGCGATCCAGCTAGTACATTCATGTTAAGCCACGTAGGATGTAAGTTGTACTTAAGTAAACCCATGATATGTTTGCGAGCCAGCTGGTACTATCATGTTAAACCTTGTAACATGTACGGTGTACTGAAGTAAAGCCATGATAAGTGGGGGAGCCAACTAGTCCATTCATGTTAAGCGATGTAGGATGTAAATTTTACTGAATTAAGTCTTGATATGTGGGGTTGCCAACTAGTCCATTCATGATAAGCCACTTAGGATGTAAGGTGTACTGAAGTAAAGCCACGATATGTGCGCGAGCCAGTTAGTACGTTCATGTTAAGCCACGTAGGATGTAAGGTGTACTGAAGTAAAGCCATGAAATGTGGGCGAGCCAACTATTCCATTCATTTTAACCCACGTAGGATGTATGTTGTACTGAAGTAAAACCATGATATATGGGCGAGCCAACTAGACCATTCATGTTAAGACACGTAGGATGTAAGGTGTACAGAAGTAAAGCCATGATATGTTGGCGATTCAGCAAGTACATTCATGTTAAGCCACGTAGCATGTAAGGTGAGCTGAAGTAAAGCCATGATATTTGGGCGAGCCTGCTAGTCCATACATGTTAAGCCATGTCGGA
The DNA here is from genome assembly GCA_003012365.1 of Medauroidea extradentata. Taxonomy (NCBI): domain Eukaryota; kingdom Metazoa; phylum Arthropoda; class Insecta; order Phasmatodea; family Phasmatidae; genus Medauroidea; species Medauroidea extradentata. Next base: position 22,901 of record PNEQ01059596.1, read on the forward strand.
TGTCCGGTGTTCTGAAGTAAAGCCATGATATGTGGCGAACCAACTTGTCCATTTATGTTAAGCCACGTAGGATGTAAGGTGTACTGAAGTTAAGCCATGATACGTGGGCAAGCCAGCTAGTTCATTCATGTTAAGCCACATAGCATGTAAGGTGTACTGAAGTAACGCCATGATATGTGGGCGAGCCAACTATTCCATTCATTTTAACCCACGTAGGATGTATGTTGTACTGAAGTAAAACCATGATATATGGGCGAGCCAACTAGACCATTCATGTTAAGCCACGTAGGATGTAAGGTGTACAGAAGTAAAGCCATGATATGTGGGCTAGCCAGCTAGTACATTAATGTTAAGCCACGTAGTATGTAAGGTGTACTGAAGTAAAGCCATGATATTTGGGCGAGCCAGTTAGTACATACATGTTAAACCATGAAGGATGTAAGGTGTAAAGAAGTAAAGCCATGATATTTGGGGGAGCCAACTAGTCCATTCATGTTAAGCGATGTAGGATGTAAATTTTACTGAAATAAAGACTTGATATGTGGGGGAGCCTACTAGTCCATTCATTTTAAGCCATGTAGATGTAAGGTGTACTGAAGTAAAGCCATGATATGTGGGCGAGCCTGCTAGTCCATACATGTTAAACCATGAAGGATGTAAGGTGTAAAGAAATAAAGCCATGATATTCTGGCGAGCCAGCAAGTACATTCATGTATAAGCCACGTAGCATGTAATGTGTACTGAAGTAAAGCCATGATATGAGGGCGAGCCAGATAGTACCATCATGTTTGACCACGTAGCATGTAAGGTGAACTGAAGTAAAGCCATGATATGTGGGCAAGCCAGCTAGTACATTCATGTTAAACCATGTAACATGTAAGGTGTACTGAAGTAAAGCCATGAATTGTGGGCGAGCCAGCTAGTACATTCATGTTAAGCCACTTAGGATATAAGGTGTACTGAAGTAAAGCCATGATATGTAGGCGAGCCAGCTATTCCATTCATGTTAAGTCACGTCGGATGTCCGGTGTTCTGAAGTAAAGCCATGATATGTGGCGAACCAACTTGTCCATTTATGTTAAGCCACTTAGGATGTAAGGTGTACTGAAGTTAAGCCATGATACGTGGGCAAGCCAGCTAGTTCATTCATGTTAAGCCACATAGCATGTAAGGTGTACTGAAGTAACGCCATGATATGTGGGGGGGCCAACTAGTCCATTCATGTTAAGCGACGTAGGAGCTTAGGTTTACTAAAGTAAAGCTATGATATGTGTAGGACCCAACTAGTCCATTCAAGTTAAGCCACGTAGAATGTAAGGCGTACTGAAGTAAAGCCATGAAATGTATGCAAGCAAGCTAGTCCATTCCTGTTAAGCCTAATAGCATGTAAGGTGTACATAAGTTAAGCCATGATATGTTTACGAGCCAGCTATTACATTCATGTTGAGCCATGTAGCATGTAAGATGAACTGAAGTAAAGCCATCATATGTGGGTGAGCCAGCTAGTACATTCATGTTAAGCCATGTAGGATGTAAGGTGTACTGAAGTAAAAGTCTGATATGTTGAGGAGCCATCTAGTACATTCATGTTAAGCCACGTAGGTTGTAAGGTGTACTGACGTAAAGCCATGGTATTTTGGGAGAGCCAAATAGTCCATTCATATTATGCGACGTAGCATGTAAGATGTACTGAAGTGAAGCCATGATATGTGGGCGATCCAGCTAGTACATTCATGTTAAGCCACGTAGGATGTAAGGTGAACTGAAGTAAAGCCATGATATGTGGGCAAGCCAGCTAGTACATTCATGTTAAACCATGTAACATGTAAGGTGTACTGAAGTAAAGCCATGAAATGTAGGCGAGCCAGCTAGTACATTCATGTTAAGCCACTTAGGATATAAGGTGTACTGAAATAAAGCCATGATATGTGGGCAAGCCAGCTAGTACAATAATGTTAAGCCATGTAGCTTGTTATGTTTACTGAAGAAAAGCCATGATAAGTGACAGAGCAAACTAGTCCTTTCATGTTAAGCCACTTAGGATGTAAGGTGTACAGAAGTTAAGCCATGATACGTGGGCAAGCCAGCTAGTACATTTATGTTAAGCCACGTAGCATGTAAGTTGTACTGAAGTAACGCTATGATATGTGGGGGGCCACTAGTCCATTCATGTTAAGCGACGTAGGAGCTTAGGTTTACTAAAGTAAAGCTATGATATGTAGAGGAGCCAACTAGTCCATTCAAGTTAAGCCACGTAGAATGTAAGGAGTACTGAAGTAAAGCCATGAAATTAATGCAAGCAAGCTAGTCCATTCATGTTAAGCCTAATAGCATGTAAGGTGTACATAAGTTAAGCCATGATATGTTTACGAGCCAGCTAGTACATTCATGTTAAGCCATGTAGGATGTAAGGTGTACTGAAGTAAAAGTCTGATATGTTGAGGAGCCATCTAGTACATTCATGTAAAGCCACGTAGGTTGTAAGGTGTACTGACGTAAAGCAATGGTATTTTGGGAGAGCCAACTAGTCCATTTAAATTAAGCGACGTAGCATGTAAGATGTACTGATGTGAAGCCATGATATGTGGGCGATCCAGCTAGTACATTCATGTTAAGCCACGTAGGATGTAAGGTGTACTGAAGAAAAGCAATTATAAGTGGACGAGACAGCTAGTTCATTCATGTTAAGCCACCTAGCATGTAAGTTGTACTGAAGTAAAGCCATGATAAGTGGGCAAGCCAGCTAGTCCATTCATGTAAAGCCACATAGGATGTAAGGTGTATTGAAATAAAGCCATGATATGTGGGCAAGCCAGCTAGTACATTCATGTTGAGCCAAGTCGGATTTCAGGTGTACTGAAGTAAAGCCATGATATGTGGCGAACCAACTTGTCCATACATGTTAAACCACGAAGGATGTAAGATGTACTGAAGTAAAGCCATGATATGTGGCAAACCAACTTGTCCATACATGTTAAACCACGAAGGATGTAAGATGTACTGAAGTAAAGCCATGATAAGTGGGCAAGCCCACTAGTCCATTCATGTTAAGCCACATAGCATATATGGTGTACTGAAGTAAAGCCATGATATGAGGGCGATCCAGCTAGTACATTCATGTTGACCCACGTAGCATGTAAGGTGAACTGAGGTAAAGACTTGATATGTGGGCAAGCCAGCTAGTCCATTCATATTAAGCAACGTAGCGTGTAAGATGTACTGAAGTGAAGCCATGATATGTGGGCGATCCAACTAGTACATTCATGTTAAGCCACTTAGGATGTAAGGTGTACTGAAGTAAAGCCACGATATGTGGGCGAGCCAGATAGTACGTTCATGTTAAGCCACGTAGGATGTGAAGTGTACTGAAGTAAAGCCATGAAATGTGGACGAGCATACTATTCCATTCATTTTAACCCACGTAGGATGTATGTTGTACTGAAGTAAAACCCTGATATATGGGCGAGCCAACTAGTCCATTCATGTTAAGCCACATAGGATGTAAGGTGTACAGAAGTAAAGACATGATATGTTGGCGAGCCAGCAAGTACATTCGTGTTAAGCCACGTAGCATGTATGGTGTACTGAAGTAAAGCCATGATATGTGGGCTAGCCAGCTAGTACATTAATGTTAAGCCACGTAGTATGTAAGGTGTACTGAAGTAAAGCCATGATATTTGGGCGAGCCAGTTAGTCCACTCATGTTAAGCCACGTCGGATGCAAGATGTACTTAAGTAAACCCATGATATGTTTGCGAGCCAGCCAGTACTATTATGTTAATCCATGTAACATGTAAGGTGTACTGAAGTAAAGCCATGATATGTGGGCGAGCCAGCTAGGACATTCATGTTAAACCATGAAGGATGTAAGGTGTACTGATGTAAAGGCCTGATACGTTGAGGAGCCATCGAGTACATTCATGTTAAACGACGTAGCATGTAAGATGTACTGAATTGAAGCCATGATATGTGGGCGATCCAGGTAGTACATTCATGTTAAGCCACATAGGATGTAAGTTGTACTTAAGAAAACCCATGATATGTTTGCATGTCAGCCAGTACTACCATGTTAAACCATGTAACATGTAAGGTTTACTGAAGAAAAGCCATGAAATGTGGGCGAGCCAGCTAGTACATTCATGTTAAGCCACTTAGGATATAAGGTGTACTGAAGTAAAACCATGATATGTAGGCGAGCCAGCTATTCCATTCATGTTAAGTCACGTCGGATGTCCGGTGTACTGAAGTAAAGCCATGATATGTGGCGAACCAAATTGTCCATTCAAGTTAAGCCACGTAGGATGTAAGGCATAATGAAGTAAAGCCATGAAATGTATGCAAGTAAGCTAGTCTATTCATGTTAAGCCTAATAGCATGTAAGGTTTACATAAGTTAAGCCATGATATGTTTACGAGCCAGCTAGTACATTCATGTTAAGCCATGTAGCCTGTAAGGTGAACTGAAGTAAAGCCATCATATGTGGGACAGCCAGCTAGTACATTCATGTTAAGCAATGTAGTATGTAAGGTGTACTGAAGTAAAGGCCTGATATGTTGAGGAGCCATCTAGTACATTAATGTTAAGCCACGTAGGTTGTAAGGTGTACTGAAGTAAAGCCATGATATGTGGGCGAGCCATCTAGTACATTCATGTTAAGCTACGTAGGATGTTAGGTGTACTGAAGTTAAGCCATGACATGTGGGCGAGCCAGTTAGTTCATTCATATTAAGCCACATAGCATGTAATGTGTACTGAAGTAAAGCCATTATAAGTGGTCGAGCCAGCTAGTTCATTCATGTTAAGAAACCTAGCATGTAAGTTGTACTGAAGTAAAGCCATGATATGTGGGCGAGCCAGCTAGTCCATTCATGTTAAGCCACATAGGATGTAAGGTGTACTGAAATAAAGCCATGATATGTAGGCAAGCCAGCTAGTACATTAATGTTAAGCCACGTAGCATGTTATGTGTACTGAAGAAAAGCCATGATATGTGACAGAGCACACTAGTCCTTTCATGTTAAGCCACATAGGATGTAAGGTGTACAGAAGTTAAGCCATGATACGTGGGCAAGCCAGCTAGTTCATTCATGTTAAGCCACCTAGCATGTAAGTTGTACTGAAGTAAAGCTATGATATGTGGGCGCGCCAGTTAGTACATTCATGTTAAATCACGTAGGATGTAAGGTGTACTGAAGTAAAGCCATGATATGTAGGCGAGCCAACTAATCCATTCATTTTAAGCCATGTAGGATGTAAGTTGTACAGAAGTAAAGCCATGATATGTGGCAAGCCATCTAGTCCATTCATGTTAAGCGATGTAGGTTGTAAGGTTTACAGAAATAAAACCATGGTATGTGGGGGAGCCAACTAGTCCATACATGTTAAGCGATCTAGGATGTAAGATTTACAGAAATAAAGCCATGATATGTGGGGGAGTCAACTAGTCCATTCATGATAGGCCACGTAGGATGTAAGGTGTACAGAAGTAAAGCCACGATATGTGGGCGAACCATCTAGTCCATTCATGTTAAGCCATGTAGGATGTAAGGTGTATTGAAGTAAATCCATGATATGTGGGCAAGCCAGCTAGTCCATTCATGTTAAGCCATGTAGGATGTAAGTTGTACTGAAGTAAATGCATGATATGTTTGCGAGCCAGCCAGTACTATCATGTTAAACCATATAACATGTAAGGTGTACTGAAGTAAAGCCATGATATGTGTGGGAGTTAACTAGTCCATTCATGTTAAGCGATGTAGGATGATAGGTTTACTGAAATAAAGCCTTGATATGTGGGGGAGCCAACTAGTCCATTCATGATAAGCCACTTAGGATTTAAGGTGTACTGAAGTAAAGCCACGATATGTGGGCGAGCCAGTTAGTATGTTCATTTTAAGCCACGTAGGATGTAAGTTGTACTGAAGTAAAGCCATGATATGTGGGCGAGCCAGGAAGTACATTCATGTTAAGCCACGTAGCATGTAAGGTTTACTGAAGTAAAGGCATAATAGGTGGGCTAGCAATCTAGTACTTTCATGTTAAGCCACGTAGTATGTAAGGTGTACTAAGGTAAAGCCATGATATTTGGGCGAGCCAGCTAGTCCACTCATGTTAAGCCACGTCGGATGTAAGGTGTACTGAAGTAAAGCCATGATATGTGGCGACCCAACTTGTCCATTTATGTTAAACCACGTAAGATGTAAGTAGAACTGAAATAAAGTCATGATATATGGGCGAGCCAACTAGTCCATTTATGTAAAGCTACGTTTGATGTAAGGTGTACAAAATTAAAGCCATGATATGTGGGCGAGCCAGCTAGTTCATTCATGTTAAGCCACCTAGCATGTAAGTTGTACTGAAGTAAAGCTATGATATGTGGGCGCGCCAGTTAGTACATTCATGTTAAACCACGTAGGATGTAAGGTGTACTGAAGTAAATCCATGATATGTAGGCGAGCCAACTAATCCTTTCATTTTAAGCCATGTAGGATTTAAGTTGTACTGAAGTAAAGCCATGATATGTGGGCAAGCCATCTAGTCCATTCATGTTAAGCGTTGTAGAATGTAAGGTTTACAGAAATAAAGCCATGGTATATGGGCGAGCCATCTAGTCCATACATGTTAAGCAATGTAGGATGTAAGGTTTACATAAATAAAGCCATGATATGTGGGGGAGCTAACTAGTCCATTCATGATAAGCCACGTAGGATGTAAGGTGTACTGAAGTAAAGCCATGATATGTTGGCGAGCTAGTTAATACGTTCATGTCAAGCCACGTAGGATGTAAGGTGTACTGAAGTAAAGCCATGATATGTGTGCGAGCCAACTATTCCATTCATTTTAAGCCACGTGGGATGAAAGTTGTACTGAAGTAAAGCCATGATATGTGGGGGAGTTAACTAGTCCATTCATGTAAAGCCACGTCGGATGTAAGGTGTACTGAAGTAAAGCCATGATATGTGGCGAGCCAACTTGTCAATTTATGTTAAACCACGTAGGATGTAAGGTGTACTGAAATAAAGCCATGATATATGGGCGAGCCAACTAGTCCCTTTATGCAAAGCCACGGTGGATGTAAGGTGTCCAGAAGTAAATCCATGATATGTTGGCAAGCCAGTTAGTACATCATGTTAAGCTACGTAGCATGTATGGTGTCCTGAAGTAAAGCCAAGATATGTGGGCGAGCCAGCTAGTACATTCATGTTAAGCCACGTAGCATTTAAGGTGTAATTAAGAAAAGCCATGATATGTTTTCGTGTCAGCAAGTACATTCATGTTAAACCACACAGCATGTAAGCTGAACTGAAGTAAATCCATGACATGTGGGGGAGCCAACTAGTCCATTCGTGTTAAGCGATGTAGGATGTAAGGTTTACTGAAAAAAAGCCTTGTTATATGTAGGAGCCAACTAGTCCATTGATGATAAGCCACGTAGGATGTAAGGTGTACTGAAGTAAAGCCATGATATGTGGGCGAGCCAGCTAGTCCATTCATGTTAAGCCACGTAGGATGGAAGGTGTACGGAAGTAAAGCCATGATAAGTGGTCAAGCCAGCTAGTCCATTCATGTTAAGCCACATAGGATGTAAGGTGTACTGAAATAAAGCTATGATATGTGGGCAAGCCAGCTAGTACATTAATGTTAAGCCACGTAGCATGTTATGTGTACTGAAGTAAAGCCATGATATGTGAAAGAGCCAACTATTCCTTTCATGTTAAGCCATGTAGGATGTATGGTGTACAGAAGTTAAGCCATGATACGTTGGTAAGCCAGCTACTTCATTCATGTTAAGCCACATAGCATGTAAGTTGTACTGAAATAAAGCCATGATATGTGTGAGAGCCAACTAGTCCTTTCATGTTAAGCCACGTAGGATGTAAGGTATACTGAAGTAAAGCCATAATATGTGGGCGAGCAAACTATTCCATTCATTTTAAGCCACGTAGGATGTAAGTTGTACTGAAGTAAAACCATGATATGTGGGCGAGCCAGCAAGTACATTCATGTTAAGCCACATAGTATGTAAGGTGTACTGAAGTAAAGTCAAGATATGTGAGCGAGCCAGCTAGTACATTCATGTTGAGCCTATTAGCATGTAAGGTGAACCGAAGTAAAGCCATGATATGTGGGCAAGCCATCTAGTACATTCATGTTAAGCCATGTAGCATGTATGGTGTACTGAAGTAAAGCCATGATATGTGCGTAGCCAAATAGTCCTTTAATGTTAAGCGATGTAGGAGCTTAGGAGTACTAAAGTTAAACATTCATATGTGGGGGAGCCAACTAGTCCATTCATGTTAAGCCATGTAAGATGTATGGTGTACCGAAGTAAAGCCATGGTATTTTGGGCGAGCCAACTAGTCCATTCATGTTAAGCCATGTAGCATGTAAGATGAACTGAAGTAAAACCATGATATATGGGCGCGCCAGCTAGTACATTTATGTTAAGCCACGTAGCATGTAAGGTGTACTTAAGTAAAGCCATGATATGTTTGCGAGCCAGCTAGTACATTCATATTAAACCATGTAACATGTAAGGTGTACTGATGTAAAGCCATGATATGTGGGTGAGCCAACTAGTCCGTTCATGTTTAGCGATGTAGGATGTAAGGTTTACTGAAATAAAGCCTGGATATGTTTGGGAGCCAACTAGTCCATTCATGATCAGCCACTTAGGATGTAAGGTAAACTGAAGTAAAGCCACGATATGTTGGCAAGCCAGTAAGTAAGTTCATGTTAAGCAACGTAGGATGTAATGTGTACTGAAGTAAAGCCATGATATGTGGGCGAGCCAAATATTCCATTCATTTTAAGCCACTTAGGATGTAAGGTGTACTGAAGTAAAGCCAAGATATGTGAGCGAGCCAGTTAGTATGTTCATATTAATCCACGTAGGATGTAAGGTGTACTGAAGTAAAGCCACGATATGTGGGCGAGCCAGTTAGTATGTTCATGTTAAGCCATGTAGGTTGTAAGGTGTACTGAAGTAAAGCCATGATAAGTAGGCAAGCTAGCTAGTACATTCATGTTAGGCCATGTAGGTTGTAAGGTGTACTTAAGTAAAACCATGATATATGGGCGAGCCAACTAGTCTATTCAAGTTAAGCCACGTAGGATGTAAGGTGTACAGAAGTAAAGCCATGATATGTTGGCGAGCCAGCAAGTACATTCATGTTAAGCCACGTAGCATGTAAGGTGTACTGAAGTAAAGCCATGGTATGTTGGGTAGCCAGCTAGTACATTCATGTTAAGCCACGTAGAATGTAAGGTGTACTGAAGTAAAACCATGATATATAGGCGAGCCAACTAGTCCATTCAAGTTAAGCCACGTAGGATGTAAGGTGTACAGAAGTAATGCCATGATATGTTGGCGAGCCAGCAAGTACATTCATGTTAAGTAACGTAGCATGTTAGGTGTACCAAAGTAAAGCCATGAAATGTGGGCGAGCCAGCTAGTACATTCATGTTAAGCCACGTAGGATATAAGGTGTACTGAAGTAAAGCCATGATAATTGGTCAAGCCAGCTAGTCCAATCATGTTAATCCACATAAGATGTAAGGTGTACTGAAATAAAGCCATGATATGTGGGCAAGCCAGCTAGTACATTAATGTTAAGCCACGTAGCATGTTATGTGTACTGAAGAAAAGCCATGATATGTGAAAGAATCAACTAGTCTTTTCAAATTAAGACACGTAGGATGTAAGGTGTACAGAAGTTTAAGCCATGATACGTGGGCATGCCAGCTAGTTCATTCATGTTAAGCCACATTGCTTGTAAGGTGTACTGAAGTATAGCCATGATATGTATGTGAACCAGCAAGTACATTCATGTTGAGCCACGTAGCATGTAAGGTGAACTGAAGTAAAGCCATGATATGTGTGCAAGCCATCTAGTACATTCATGTTAAGCCAGGTAGCATGTAAGGTGTACTGAAGTAAAGTCATGGTATTTTGGGCGAGCCAACTAGTCCATTCATGTTAAGCCACGTAGCATGTAAGATGTACTGTAGTAATGCCATGATATGTGGGCGAGCCAGCTAGTACATTCATGTTAAACCATGTAACATGTAAGGTGTACTGAAGTAAAGCCATGATATGTGGGTGAGCCAACTAGTCAATTCATGTTAAGCGATGTAGGATGTAAGGTTTACTGAAATTAGGCTTGATATGTGGGTTTGCCAACTAGTCCATTCATTATATGCCACTTAGGACGTAAGGTGTACTGAAGTAAAGCCTCGATATGTGGGCGAGCCAGTTAGTATGTTCATGTTAAGGCACGTAGGATGTAAGGTGTACTGAAGAAAAGCCATTATATGTGGGCGAGCCAACTATTCATTTAATTTTAAGCCACGTAGGATGTAAGTTGTACTGAAGTAAAGCCATGATATGTGGGGGAGCCATCTAGTCCATTCTTGTTAAGCCATGTAAGTTGTAAGGTGTACTGAAGTAAAGCCATGATAAGTAGGGAAGCCAGCTAGTACATTCATGTTAGGCCATGTAGGTTGTAAGGTGTACTTAAGTAAAACCATGATATATGGGCGAGCCAACTAGTCCATTTAAGTTAAGCC
>PNEQ01059597.1:0-33466 GCA_003012365.1 Medauroidea extradentata
AGAGGAGTCACAGAAAATTAATCATTTATCAAGATGGCAGTTGTTAGAGCGGGTAGTCCAACACTTCTGGCAGAGATGGTCGAATGAATATTTGTCCCGGCTTCAGAATCGTCCCAAGTGGTGGTCCAAGCAACCAAACCTGCAGCAAGGAGACATGGTTATTGTCAAGGAAGATAAACTGCCAAGACAACACTGGAAGGCTCGGTCGCATTTCTGAAATTTTTCCTGGGGAAGATGGACTGGTGCGCACAGTGACAGTGAAGACTGCAACTGGGGAACTAAAAAGGCCAATAACTAAATTGTCACCTTTGCCGTTCCAGGCCTGATGATCAAAATTAAGTGGAACTCACTCAAGACAAGTTGGGTCTTTGGTTAAGTTGTAATCATTGTTGTGGGTTATATGGTCAGGAATATTGTAAATAATTTGTTAACAGTTGTCAACAAGGTGGGTGGAATGTTGGGACTGCGCGGAAGGTTGTGTTTGTATGTTTGTTTAGTGATTCTTTTGTTTTGTTTTGGAGGCCATGTTGGAGAGGAGAGTAATGGCGGATTAAAAGGTCAATGGTTGTAACAGGAGTTTTTAGTTGGAGTTTATTTATTTACTTGCGTTTCCACAGCATTATTCATGGAACAGTTAGGTTAGGTTAGTTTATGTTAGGTTAGGTTAAGTTAGGTTAAGTTAGGTTAAGTTATGTTAGGATATGTTAGGTTAGGTTAGATAAGGTTATGTTAGGTTATGTTAGGTTAGGTTAGTTTATAAAAGATTAGGTTATGTTAGGTTAGGTTAGTTTAGTTTAATTTAGGTTAGGTTGGGTTGGATTAGGTTAGGTTAGTTTAGGTTTGGTCGTATCGTGATGTGTCGTGTCGTGCCATGATGTGTCGTGTAGTGTCGTGTCTTGTCAGGTCGTGTCAGGAGAGATAAGGTCATTTTAGGTTAGGTTAGGTTATTTTAGTATAGTTTAGGTTAGGGTAGAATATTTTCAGATTAGGTTAAGTTAGGTTATGTTAAGTTATGTTAGGTTATGTTAGGTTGGGTTATGTTGGGGTAGGTTAGGTTGTGTTAGGTTAGGTTGTGTTAGGTTAGGTAAGGTTAGGTTATGATAGTTTAGGTTATGTTAGGTTAGGTTAGTTTAGGTTAGGTGAGTTTAGTTTAGGTTAGTTTATGTAAAATTATGTTTGGTTAAGTTTGGTTTGGTTTTGTTGGGTTGGTTTGGGTTACGTTAGGTTTGGACGTGTCGTATCGGGTTGCATCGTGTCGTGTCGGGTTGCATCGTGTCGTGTTGTGTCGTTTCGTGTGATGTCGTGCTTTGTCGTGTCAAGTCGTGTCAATTCAGTGCATGTCATGTCAAATCATGTCAGGTCAGTTTAGGTCAGTTTAGGTCAGTTTAGGTTAGGTTATGTTAGGTTAGGTAAGGTTAGGTTAGGTAACATTAGGTTAGGTTAGGTTAGGTTAAAATGGGTTAAGTTATGTTAAGATAGGTTATGATAGGTTAGGTTTGGTAAGGTTAGGGTAGATTAGGTTAGGTTATTATATGTTGAGTTATGTTGTGTTGGGTTTGGTTGGGTTAGGGTGAGGTTAGTTTTGGTTACGTCGTGTCGTATCGTGTCGTTTCGTGTCGTGTCGTATCGTGTCGTTTCGTGTTGTGTCGCCTCTTGTCGTGTATTGTGTCGTGTCGTGTCGTGTAGTGTCGTGTCGTGTCAGGTCAGTTCAGGTCAGGTCAGGTTGGGTTGGGTTGGGTTAGGACATGTCATGTCGTGTCGTTTAGTGTCGCGGCGTGTCTTGTCTTATCGTGTCGTGTCATGTTGTGGCATGTCTGGTTGTGTCATGTTTAGTCATGTCATGTCCGTTTAGGTCAGTTTAGGTCAGTTTGTTTAGGTTATGTTAGCTTAGGTTAGGTTAGGTCACGTTAGGTTTGGTTATTTTAGTTAAAGTTAGGTTATGTTAGGATAGGTTAGTTTAGGTTAGGTTAGGTTAGGTTAGTTTATGTTAGGTAATGTTAGGTTAGGTTATATTAGTTAGGTTAGGTTAGGATAGGTTAGGTTAGTTTAGGTCGCGTCGTGTCGTTTCTTGTCGTGTCGACTCGTGTCGTGTTATGTCGTGTCATGTCGTGTTGCGTCAGTGTAGGTTAGTTAAGGTTCGGTTAGTTTAGTTTAGGTTAGGTAATTTTAGGTTAGATTAGATTAGGTTAGATCGTGTCGTGTCATTTCATGTCGTGTCGCCTCTTGTCGTGTATTGTGCCATGTCGTTTCGTGACGTGTCGTGTCGTGTCGTGTCAGGTCAGGTCAGATCAGGTTGGGTTGGGTTGAGTTGGGTTGGGTTAGGTTAGGACGTGTCATGTTGTTTCGTTAAGTGTCGCATCTTGTCGTGTCTCGTCGTGTCGTGTCATGTTGTGGCATGTCTGGTTGTGTCATGTTTGGTCATGTCATGTCCGTTTAGGTCAGTTTAGGTCAGTTTGTTTAGGTTAGGTTAGGTTAGGTAACGTTAGGTTAATTTATTTTAGGTAAAGTTAGGTTATGCTATGTTAGGTTAATTTAGGTTAGGTTTGATTAGGTTAGGTTAGATTAGGTAAGGTTAGGTTATGTATGGTTAGTTTAGGTAAAGTTAAGTTAGTTTATGTTAGGTAATGTTAGGTTATGTTTGGTTAGGTTAGGTTAGAATAGGTCAGGTTAGATTAGGTCGTGTCGTATCGTTTCTTGTCGTGTAGCCTCTTGTCGTGTATTGTACCGTGTCGTATCGTGTCGTGTCGTGTCAGGTTAGGTTAGGTTGGGTTGGGTTGTTTTAGGTTGTGTTTGGTAAGGTAAGGTTAGGTTATGTTAGGTTAGGTTTGGTTAGGTTAGGTTTGGTTAGGTTAGGTTAGGTCGTGTCGTATCGTGTCGTTTAGTGTCGTGTCGCCTCTTGTCGTGTATTGTGTCGTGTCGTGTCGTGTCATATCAGGTTAGGTTAGTTTAGGTTAGGTTAGTTTAGGTTAGGTTATGTTAGATTAGGTTAGGTAGGGTTGTTTTGGGTTGTGTTTGATAAGATTAGGTTAGGTAAGTTTTGGTTAGGTTAGGTTAGTTTAGGTTAGGTTAGGTTAGGTAAGGGTTAGGTTAGGTTAGTTAAGGTAAGGTTAGGTCCTGTCGTGTCGTGTCGGGTCGGGTCGGGTTGGGTTAGGTTGGGTTGGTTTAGGATACTCTATGTTAGGTTAGGTTCAGGTAAGTTAGGTCGTGTCGTGTCGTGTCGTATCGTGTCGTGTCGTGTCAGGTCAGGTTAGGTCAGGTTGATTTTGGTTGGGTTGGGTTAAGTTAGGACGTGTCATGTCGTGTCGTTTAGTGTCGCGTCGTGTCGTGTCTTGTGGTGTTGTGTCATGTTTTGGCATGTCTGGTTGTGTCATGTCTGGTCATGTCATGTCAGTTTAGGTCAGTTTGTTTAGGTTATGTTTGCTTAGGTTGGGTAAGGTAACGTTAGGTTAGGGTATTTTAGGTATAGTTAGGTTATGTTAGGTTAGGTATGGTTAATTTAGGTAACGTTAGGTTAGATTATGTTAGGTAATGTTAGGTTATGTTATGTTAGGTTAGGTTAGGTTACGAAAGGTAAGGTTAGGTTAGGTCGTGTCGTGTAGTTTCGTGTCATGTCGCTTCTTATCGTGTATTGTGTCGTGTCGTGTCGTGTCATGTTGTGGCATTTCTGGTTGTGTCATGTCTGGTCATGTCATGTCCGTTTAGGTCAGTTTAGGTCAGTTTGTTTAGATTATGTTAGCTTAGGTTAGGTTAGATTAGGTATTGTTAGGTTATTTTAGGTAAAGTTAGGTTATGTTAGGTTAGGTTAGTTTAGGTTAGGTAAGGTTAGGTTAGGTATGGTTAGTTTAGGTATGGTTAGGTTAGTTTATGTTAGGTAATGTTAGGTTAGGCTAGGTTAGGTCGTGTCGTGCTGTTTCCTGTCGTGTCGACTCGTGCTGTGTTATAGCGTGTCGTGTCATGTTGCGTCAGTTTAGGTTAGGTAAGGTTAGGTTTGTTAAGGTTCGTTTAGGTAATTTTAGGTTAGGTTAGGTTAGATCGTGTCATGTTGTGTCGTTTAGTGTCGCGTCTTGTCGTGTCTTGACGTGTAGTGTCAAGTTGCGGCATGTCTGTGTCATGTCTGGTCATGTCTGTTTAGGTCAGTTTAGGTCAGTTTGTTTAGGTTATGTTAGCTTAGGTTAGGTTAAGTAATGTTAGGTTAGGGTATTATAGGTAAAGTTAGGTTATGTTATGTAAGGTTAGGTATGGTTAGTTTAGGTAAGGTTAGGTTAGATTATGTTAGGTAATGTTAGGTTATGATATGTTAGGTTTGGATTGGTTACGAAAGGTAAGGTTAGGTTAGGTCGTGTCGTGTCGTGTCGTTTCGTGTCGCGTCGCCTCTTATCGTGTATTGTGTCGTGTCGTGTCGCGTCGCGTTGTGCCGCATCGTGTCGTGACGTGTCTAGTCGTGTCGTGTCTTGTCGTGTCGTGTCGTGTCAGGTCAGGTCAGGTTGAGTTGGGTTGGGTTAGGTTAGGACGTGTCATGTCGTGTCGTTCAGTGTCGCGTCGTGTCGTGTCTTGTCGTGTCGTGTCATGTTGTGGCATGTCTGGTTGTGTCATGTCTGGTCATGGCATGTCCGTTTAGGTCAGTATAGGTCAGTTAGTTTAGGTTATGTTAGCTTAGGTTAGGTTAGATTAGGTATTGTTAGGTTATGTTATTTTAGGTAAGGTTAGGTTTTGTTTGGTTAAGTTAGTTTAGGTTAGGTTAGGTTAGTTTAGGTTAGGTTAGGTTAAGTATAGTTAGTTTAGGTAAGGTAAAGTTAGTTTATGTTAGGTAATGTTAGGTTAGGTTAGGTTAGGATAGGTTATGTTAGGTTGGGCTATGTCGTGTCGTGCTGTTTCGTCTGTCTCATGACGACTCGTGTCGTGTTATGTCGTGTCATGTCGTGTTGCGTCAGTTTAGGTTAGTTAAGGTTAGATTTGTTAAGGTTAGCTAATTTTAGTTTAGGTTAGGTCGTGTCATGTCGTTTCGTGTCGTGTCGCCTCTTGTCGTGTATTATGTCGTGTTGTGTCTTGTCGTGTCGTGTCGTGTTGTGTCGTGTCGTGTCAGGTCAGATTAGGTAAGGTAAGGTTAGTTTAGGTTAGTTTAGGTTAGTTTAGGTTACGTTAGGTCGTGTCGTATCGTGTCGTTTCGTGTCGTGTCGCCTCTTGTGTATTTTGTCGTGTCGTGTCGTGTCTTGTCTTGTCGTGTCGTGTCAGTTCAGGTTAGGTTAGGTTAAGTTAGGTTAGGTTAGTTTTGTTTAGGTTAGGTTGGGTTGGGTTGTTTTGGGGTGTGTTTGGTAAGGTTAGGTTAGGTTAGGTTCGGTTAGGTTAGGTTAGGTAATGTAATGTAAGGTTAGGTTTGATCGTGTCGTGTCGTTGCGGGTCGGGTCGGGTCGGGTCGGGTTGGTTGGGTTAGGATAGGTTATGTTAGGTAGGGTAACGTAAGTTAGGTCGTGTAGTGTCATGTCGTGTCGTGTCGTGTCGTGTTTCGTGTCGTGTCAGGTCAGGTCACGTCAGTTTGGGTTGGGTTGGGTTGGGTTGGGTTAGGTTAGGACATGTCATGTCGTGTCGTTTAGTGTCGCGTTGTGTCGTGTCTTGTCGTGTCGTGTCATGTTGTGGCATGTCTGGTTGTGTCATGTCCGTTTAGGTAGGTTTATGTCCGTTTGTTTAGGTTAGGTTAGCTTAGGTTAGGTTAGGTAATGTTATGTTAGGTTATTTTAGGTAAGGTGAGGTTAGGCTAGTTTAGGTTAGGTTAGATTAGGTTATGTTAGGTTAGGTATGGTTAGTTTAGGTAAGGTTAGGTTAGTTTATGTTAAGTAATTTTAGGTTAGGTTATGTTAGGTTAGGTTAGGATAGGTCAGTTTAGGTTCGGTTAGGTCGTGTTGTTTCTTGTCGTTTCGCCTCTTGTCGTGTATTGTGTCGTGTCGTGTCAGGTTAGGTTAGGTTAGGATTGGTTAGGTTAGGTTGGGTTGGGTTGTTTTGGGTTGTGTTTGGTAAGGTTACGTTAGGTTAGGTCATGTCGTGTATTGAGTCGTGTCATGTCGTAGCGTGTCGTGTCAGGTCAGGTTAGGTTAAGTTAGGTTAGGTTAGGTTAGTTTAGGTTAGTTTAGTTGAGGTTAGTTTAGTTTAGGTTAGGTTAGGTTAGTTTAGGTTAGGTTTGGTAGAGTTGGGTTGTTTTGGGTTGTTATTTAAGGTTAGGTTAGGTAAGGTTAGGTTATGTTAGGTTAGGTTAGGTTAGGTAAGGTAAGGTTAGGTCGTGTCGTGTCGGGTCGGGTTTGGTTGGGTAGGGTGGGGTAGATTTGGGTAGGGTTGGGTTGGGTTAGGATAGGTTAGGTTTGGTTAGGTTAGGTAGGGTCAGGTAAGTTAGGTCGTGAAGTGTCGTGTCGTGTCGTGTCGTGTCAGGTCAGGCCGGTCAGATCAGGTTGGGTTGGGTTGGGTTGGGTTGGGTTAGGTTAGGATGTGTCATGTCGTGTCATTTAGTGTCGCGTGGTGACGTTTCTTGTCGTGTCGTGTCATGTTGTGTCATGTCTGGTCATGTCATGTCCATTTAGATCAGTTTAGGTCAGTTTGTTTAGGATATGTTAGCTTAGGTTAGGTAACGTTAGGTTAGGATATTTTATGTAAATTTAGGTTATGTTAGGTTCGGTTAGTTTAGGTTAGGTTAGATTAGGTTAGGTTAGGTATGTATAGTTTAGGTAATGTTAGATTAGTTTATGTTAGGTAATTCTATGTTAGGTTATGTTAGGTTATTTTAGGATAGGTTATGTTAGGCTAGATTATGTTAGGTTAGGTTATGTTAGGTTAGGTATTGTTAGTTTATGTAAGGTTAGTTTAGTTTTTGTTAGTTTATGTTAGGTTAGGTTAGGTAAGGATAGGTCAGGTTAGGTTAGATTAGGTCGTGTCGTGTCGTTTCGTGTCGTGTCGCCTCTTGTCGTGTATTGTGTCGTGTCGTGTCCTGTCGTGTCGTGTCGTGTCATGTCAGGTCAGGTCAGGTCATGTTGCTTTGGGTTGAGTTGGTTTGGGTTGGGTTGGGTTAGGTTAGGACGTGTCATGTCGTGTCGTTTAGTGTCGCGTCGTGTCGTGTCTTGTCGTGTCGTTTCATGTTGTGGCATGTCTGGTTGTGTCATGTCTGGTCATGTCATTTCCGTTTTGGTCAGTTTAGGTCATTTTATTTAGGTTTTGTTAGCTTAGGTTAGGTAACGTTAGGTTAGGTTATTTTATGTAAAGTAAGGTTATGTTAGGTTAGGTTAGTTTAGGTTAGGTTAGATTATGTTAGGTATGGTTAGTTTAGGTAATGTTAGGTTAGTTTATGTTAGGTAATTTTAGGTAAGGTTAGGTAAGGTTAGGTTAGGTTAGGTTTGGTTAGGTTAGGTTTTGTCGTGTCGTTTCGTTTCGTGTCGCCTCTTGGCATGTATTGTACCGTGTCGTATCGTGTCGTGTCGAGTCGTGTCGTGTCGTGTCGTGTCGTAAAGTGTCGTGTTGTGTCGTGTCGTGTCGAGTCAGGTTAGGTTAGGTTTGGTTACGTTAGGTTAGGTTTGGTTAGGTCGTGTCGTATCGTGTCGTTTCGTGTCGTCGCATCTTGTCGTGTATTGTTTCGTGTCGTGTTGTGTCGTGTTAGGTTAGGCTAGTTTAGGTTAGGTTAGGTTAGTTTAGGTTAGGTTAGGTTAGTTTTGGTTAGGTTAGGTTAGGTTAGGTTAGTTTAGGTTAGGTAAAGTTATGTTGGGTATGGTTGTTTTGGGTTTTGTTTGGTAAGGTTAGGTTAGGTAAGGTTCGGTTAGGTTAGGTAAGTTTAGGTTAGGAAGGTTAGGTTAGGTTAGGTAAGGTAAGGTTATGTCAGGTCGTGTCATGTCGTGTCGTGTCGTGTCAGGTCAGGTCAGGTCAGATAAGGTTGGGTTGTGTTGGGTTAGGTTAGGACGTGTCATGTCGTGTCGTTTAGTGTCGCGTCGTGTCGTGTCTTGTCGTGTCGTGTCATGTTGTTGCATGTCTGGTTGTGTCATGTCTGGTCATGACATGTCTGTTTAGGTCAGTTTGTTTAGGTTATGTTAGCTTAGGTTAGGTTAGATTATGTATTGTTAGGTTAGGTTATTTTAGGTAAAGTTGGGTTTTGTTAGGTTAGTTTAGGTTAGTTTAGGTTAGGTATGGTTAGTTTAGGTAAGGTAAGGTTAGTTTATGTTAGGTAATGTTAGGTTAGGTTAGGATAGTTTAGGTCGTGTCGTGCTGTTTCGTGTCGTGTCGACTCGTGTCGTGTTATGTCGTGTCGTGTTGCGTCAGTTTAGGTTAGTTAAGGTTAGGTATGTTAAGGTTAGGTTAGGTAATTTTAGGTTAGGTTAGGTCGTGTCGTATCGTTTTGTGTCGTGTCCCATCTTGTAATGTAATGTGTCGTGTCATGTCGTGTCGTGTATAGTGTCGTGTCGTGTCAGGTTAGGTTAGGTTAAGTTAGGTTGGGTTAGTTTAGTTTAGTTTATGTTAGGTTAGTTTAGGTTAGGTTATGTTAGGTTGTGTTGGATTTTTTTGGAATGTGTTTGGTAATGTTAGGTTAGGTAAGGTTCGGTTCGGTTAGGTTAGGAAAGGTAAGGTAAGATTAGGTTAGGTCGTGTTGTGTCGTGTCGTGTCGGGTCGTGCCGGGTCGGGGCGGGTTGGGTTAGGTTGGGTTGGGGTAGGATAGGCTAGATTAGGTTAGGTAGGGTCAGGTAAGTGGGGTCGTGTAGTGTCGTGTCGTGTTGTGTCGTGTCGTGTCGTGTCGTGTCAGGTCAGGTCACTTCAGTTTGGGCTGTGTTGGGTTGGGTTAGGTTAGGACGTGTCATGTCGTGTCGTTTAGTGTCGCGTCGTTTCGTGTCTTGTCGTGTCGTGTCATGTTGCGGCATGTCTGGTTGTGTCATGTCTGGTCATGTCATGTCCGTTTAGGTCAGTTCCGGTCAGTTTGTTTAGGTTATGTTAGGTTAGGTAACGCTAGGTTTAGTAATTTTAGGAAAAGTTAGGTTATGTTAGATTAGGTTAGTTTAGTTTAGGTTAGATTAGGTTAGGTTAGGTTAGGTATGGTTAGTTTAGGTTAGGTTATTTTATGATAGGTAATGTTAGGTTATGTTAGGTAAGGTTAGGTTAGGTTAGGTTGGGTTAGGTTTGGTCGTGTCGTTTCGTCTCTTGTCGTGTATTATGACGTGTCGTGTCGTGTCAGGTCAGGTTAGGTTAAGTTAGGTTACGTTAGGTTAGGTTAGGTTAGGTTGGGTTGTTTTGGGTTGTGTTTGGTAAGGTTAGGTTAGGTAAGGTAAGGTAATGTTAGGTTAGGTTTGGTTAGGTTAGGTTAGTTTAGGTTAAATTAGGTCGTGTCGTGTCGTGTCGTGTCGCCTCTTGGCGTGCATTTTACCGTGTCGTATCGTGTCGTGTCGTGTCGTGTCTTGTTCTGTCGTGTCGTGTTGTGGCTTTTCTTGTCGTGTCGTGCGTGTCAGGTTAGGTTAGGTTAGGTTAGTTTAGGTTAGGTTAGGTTCGGTTGGGTTGGGTTGTTTTGGTTGTGTATGGTAAGGTTAGGTTAGGTAAGGTTCGGTTAGGTTAGGTTAGTTTAGGTTATGTAAGGTTAGGTTTGGTTAGGTAAGGTAAGGTAAGGTAAGGTTAGGTTATGTCGTGTCGTGTCCTTTTCGGGTCGGGTCGGTTCGGGTCGGGTTGGTTTAGGTTGGTTTGGGTTATGATAGGCTAGGTTAGGTTAGGTAGGGTCAGGTAAGTTAGGTCGTGTAGTGTCGTATCGTGTCGTGTCGTGTCAGGTCAGGTCAGGTCGGGTCAGGTTGGGTTGGGTTGGGTTAAGTTAGGTCGTGTCGTGTCGTTTCGTGTCGTGTCGCCTCTTGTCGTGTATTGTGTCGTGTCGTGTCGTGTCATCTCAGGTCAGGACAGGTCAGGTTGCGTTAGGTCAGTTTAGGTAATTTTATTTAGGTTATGTTAGCTTAGGTTAGTTAACGTTAGGTTATGTTATTTTAGGTAAAGTTAGGTTATGTTAGGTTAGGTTAGTTTAGGTTATGTTAGATTAGGTTATGTTAGGTATGGTTACTTTAGGTAATGTTAGGTTAGTTCATGATAGGAAATTTTATGTTAGGTTATGTTAGGTTATGATAGGTTAGGTTAGGCTAGATTAGGTTAGGTTAGGTTAGGTATGGTTATTTTAGGTAAGGTTAGGTTAGTTTATGTTAGGTTATGTTAGGTTAGGTTATATTAGGTTAGGTAAGGATAGGTCAGGATAGGTTAATTTAGGTCGTGTCGTGTCGTTTCTTGTCGTGTCGTTTCGTGTCGTGTCGACTCGTGTCGTTTTATGTTAGGTTAGGTCATGTCGTGTCGTTTCGAGACGTGTCGCCTCTTGTCGTGTATTGTGAGGTGTCGTATCGTGTCGTGTAGTGTCGTGTCGTGTCATGTCAAGTCAGGTCAGGTTAGGTTAAGTTCGGGTTAGGTTAGGTTTGTTTAGGTTAGGTTAGGTTTGGTTGGGTTGCTTTGGGTTGTGATTTAAGGTTAGGTTAGGTTAGGTTATGTTAGTTTAGGATAGGTAAGGTTAGGTTAGGTCGTGTCGTGTCGTGTCATGTCGAGTCGTGTAGGGTCGGGTCGGGTTAGGTTGGGTTGGGTAGGGTTGGGTTGGGTTAGGTTAGGACGTGTCATGTTGTGTCGTTTAGTGTCGCATCTTGTCGTGTCTTGTCGTGTCGTGTCATGTTGTGGCATGTCTGGTTGTGTCATGTTTGGTCATGTCATGTCCGTTTAGGTCAGCTAAGGTCAGTTTGTTAGGGTTAGGTTAGGTTAGGTAACGTTAGATTACTTTTTTTAGGTAAAGTTAGGTTATGTTAGGATAGGTTAATTTAGGTTAGGTAAGATTAGGTTAGGTTAGATTAGGTAAGGTTAGGTTATGTATGGTTAGTTTCGGTAAGGTTAAGTTAGTTTATGTTAGGTGATGTTAGGTTAGGTTGTGTTTGGTTAGGTTAGGTTAGAATAGGTTAGGTTAGATTAGGTCATGTCGTATCGTTTCGTGTCGTGTCGACTCGTGTCGTGTTATGTTAGTTTAGGGCGTGTCGTGTCGTTTCGAGACGTGTCGCCTCTTGTCGTGTATTGTGATGTGTCGTGTCGTGTCGTGTAGTGTCGTGTCGTGTCGTGCCGTGTCGTGTCGGGTCAGGTCAGGTTAGGTTAAGTTCGGGTTAGGTTAGGTTAAGTTTTTTTAGGTTATGTTAGGTTTGGTTGGGTTGGGTT
The DNA here is from genome assembly GCA_003012365.1 of Medauroidea extradentata. NCBI lineage: Eukaryota > Metazoa > Arthropoda > Insecta > Phasmatodea > Phasmatidae > Medauroidea > Medauroidea extradentata. The sequence continues at coordinate 11,227 of PNEQ01059597.1, forward strand.
GTTTTGGGTTGTGATTTAAGGTTAGGTTAGGTTAGGTTATGTTAGTTTAGGATAGATAAGGTTAGGTTAGGTCGTGTCGTGTCGTGTCATGTCGAGTCGTGTAGGGTCGGGTCGTGTTTGGTTGGGTTGGGTAGGGTTGATTTGCGTTGGGTTTGGGTTTGGTAAGGATAAGCTAGGTTAGGTTAGGTTGGGTCAGGTAAGTTAGGTCGTGTAGTGTCGTGTCGTTTCGTGACGTGTCGTGTCGTGTCAGGTCAGGTCAGATCAGGTTGGGTTGGGTTGAGTTGGGTTGGGTTAGGTTAGGACGTGTCATGTTGTGTCGTTTAGTGACGCATCTTGTCGTGTCTTGTTGTGTCGTGTCATATTGTGGCATGTCTGTTTGTGTCATGTTTGGTCATGTCATGTCCGTTTAGGTCAGTTTAGGTCAGTTTGTTTAGGTTAGGTTAGGTAACGTTAGGTTATTTTATTTTAGGTAAAGTTAGGTTATGTTAGGATAGGTTAATTTAGGTTAGGTTAGATTAGGTTAGGTTAGATTAGGTAAGGTTAGGTTATGTATGGTTAGTTTAGGTAAGGTTAGGTTAGTTTATGTTAGGTAATGTTAGGTTAGGTTATGTTTGGTTAAGTTAGGTTAGAATAGGTCAGGTTAGATTAGGTCGTGTCGTGTCGTTTCTTGTCGTGTCGCCTCTTGTCGTGTATTGTACCGTGTCGTATCGTGTAGTGTCGTGTCGTGTCAGGTTAGGTTAGGTTGGGTTGGGTTGTTTTAGGTTGTGTTTGGTAAGGTAAGGTTAGGTTATGTTAGGTTAGGTTTGGTTAGGTTAGGTTAGGTCGTGTCGTATCGTGTCTTTTCGTGTCGTGTCGCCTCTTGTCGTGTATTGTGTCGTGTCGTTACGAGTCAAGTTAGGTTAGGTTAGGTTAGTTTAGGTTAGGTTAGATTAGGTTAGGTTAGGTAGGGTTGTTTTGGGTTGTGTTTGATAAGGTTAGGTTAGGTAAGGTTCGGTTAGGTTAGGTTTGTTTAGGTTAGGTTATGTTAGGTTAGGTAAGGGTTAGGTTAGGTTAGGTAAGGTAGGGTTAGGGCCTGTCGTGTCGTGTCGGTTCAGGTCGGGTCGGGTTGGGTTAGGTTAGGTTGGGTTAGGATACTCTAGGTTAGGTTAGGTTCAGGTAAGTTAGGTCGTGTCGTGTCGTGTCGTATCATGTCGTGTCGTGTCGTGTCGTGTCGTGTCAGGTCAGGTTGAGTTGGGTTGGGTTGGGTTAGGTTAAGACGTGTCATGTCGTGTCGATTAGTGTCGCGTCGTGTCGTGTCTTGTCGTGTTGTCTCATGTTTTGGCATGTCAGGTTTTGTCATGTCTGGTCATGTCATGTCCATTTAGGTCAGTTTAGGTCAGTTTGTTTAGGTTATGTTTGCTTAGGTTGGGTAAGGTAACGTTAGGGTATTTTAGGTAAAGTTAGGTTAGGTTAGGTTAGGTTAGGTATGGTTAGTTTAGGTAAGGTTAGGTTAGATTATGTTAGGTAATGTTAGGTTAGGTTAGGTTACGAACGGTAAGGTTAGGTTAGGTCGTGTCGTGTCGTTTCGTGTCGTGTCGCCTCTTATCGTGTATTGTGTCGTGTCGTATCGTGTCATGTTGTGGCATGTCTGGTTGTGTCATGTCTGGTCATGTCATGTCCGTTTAGGTCAGTTTAGGTCAGTTTGTTTAGATTATGTTAGCTTAGGTTAGGTTAGATTAGGTATTGTTAGGTTATTTTAGGTAAAGTTTGGTTATGTTAGGTTAGGTTAGTTTAGGTTAGGTAAGGTTAGGTGTGGTTAGCTTAGGTAAGGTTAGGTTAGTTTATGTTAGGTAATGTTATGTTAGGCTAGGTTAGGATGGGTTAGGTTAGGTTAGGTCGTGTCGTGTCGACTCGTGCTGTGTTATGGTGTGTCGTGTCGTGTCATGTTGCGTCAGTTTAGGTTAGGTAAGGTTAGGTTTGTTTAGGTTCGTTTAGGTAATTTTAGGATAGGTTAGGTTATATCGTGTCATGTTGTGTCGTTTAGTGTCGCGTCTTGTCGTGTCTTGACGTGTAGTTTCATGTTGCGGCATGTCTGTGTCATGTCTGGTCATGTCCGTTTAGTTCAGTTTAGGTCAGTTTGTTTAGGTTATGTTAGCTTAGGTTAGGTTAAGTAACGTTAGGTTAGGGTATTTTAGGTAAAGTTAGGTTATGTTAGGTTAGGTTAGGTATGGTTAGTTTAGGTAAGGTTGGGTTATATTATGTTAGGTAATGTTAGGTTATGTTATGTAAGGTTTGGTTAGGTTACGAAAGGTAAGGTTAGGTTAGGTCGTGTCGTGTAGTTTCGTGTCGTGTCGCCTCTTATCGTGTATTGTGTCGTGTCGTGTCGCGTCGCGTTGCGCCGCATCGTGTCGTGACGTGTCTAGTCGTGTCGTGTCTTGTCGTGTCGTGTCATGTTGCGGCATGTCTGGTTGTGTCATGTCTGGTCATGGCATGTCCGTTTAGGTCAGTATAGGTCAGTTAGTTTAGGTTATGTTAGCTTAGGTTAGGTTAGATTAGGTATTGTTAGGTTATGTTATTTCAGGTAAGGTTAGGTTTTGTTAGGTTAGGTTAGTTTAGGTTAGGTTAGGTTAGGTATAGTTAGTTTAGGTAAGGTAAGGTTAGTTTATGTTAGGTAATGTTAGGTTAGAATAGGTTATGTTAGGTTGGGTTAGGCCGTGTCGTGCTGTTTCGTGTCGTGACGACTCGTGTCGTGTTATGTCGTGTCGTGTCGTGTCGTGTCGCGTCAGTTTAGGTTAGTTACGGTAAGGTTTGTTAAGGTTAGCTAATTTTAGTTTAGGTTAGGTCGTGTCATGTCGTTTCGTGTCGTGTCGCCTCTTGTCGTGTATTATGTCTTGTTGTGTCTTGTCGTGTCGTGTCGTGTCGTGTCGTGTCGTGTCAGGTCAGATTAGGTTAGGTAAGGTTAGTTTAGGTTAGTTTAGGTTAGGTTATGTCGTGTCGTATCGTGTCGTTTCGTGTCGTGTCGCCTCTTGTGTATTTTGTCGTGTCGTGTCGTGTCTTGTCTCTTGGTGTCGTGACGTGTCAGTTCAGGTTAGGTTAGGTTAAGTTAGGTTAGGTTAGTTTAGGTTAGGTTAGGTTGTGTTGGGTTGTTTTTGGGCTGTGTTTGGTTAGGTTAAGTAAGGTTCGGTTAGGTTATGTTTGGTAATGTAATGTAAGGTTAGTTAGTGTCGTGTCGTTGCGGGTAAGGTCGGGTCGGGTTTGGTTGTGTTGGGTGGGGTAGATTTGGGTAGGGTAGGGTTGGGTTAGGTTGGGTTAGGTTAGGACGTGTCATGTCGTGTCGTTTAGTGTCGCGTCGTGTCGTGTCTTGTCGTGTCGTGTCATGTTGTGGCATGTCTGGTTGTGTCATGTCTGGTCATGTCATGTCTGTTTAGGTCAGTTTATGTCCGTTTGTTTAGGTTAGGTTAGCTTAGGTTAGGATAGGTAATGTTATGTTAGGTTATTTTAGGTAAAGTTATGTTATGTTAGGTTAGTTTAGTTTAGGTTAGGTTAGATTAGGTTAGGTTATGTTAGGTTAGGTATGGTTAGTTTAGGTAAGGTTATGTTAGTTTATGTTAGGTAATGTTAGGTAAGGTTATGTAAGGTTAGTTTAGGATAGGTCAGTTTAGGTTCGCGTAGGTCGTGTTGTTTCTTGTTGTTTCGCCTCTTGTCGTGTATTGTGTCGTGTCGTGTCGTGTCGTGTCAGGTTAGGTTAGGTTAGGTTTGGTTAGGTTAGGTTGGGTTGGGTTGTTTTGGGTTGTGTTTGGTAAGGTTAGGTTAGGTTAGGTCATGTCGTGTATTGAGTCGTGTCGTGTCGTAGCGTGTTGTGTCAGGTTAGGTTAAGTTAGGTTAGTTTAGGTTAGGTTAGGTTAGTTTGGGTTAGGTTAGTTTAGCTTAGGTTCGGTTAGGTTAGTTTAGGTTAGGTTTGGTTGGGTTGGGTTGTTTTGGGTTGTGATTTGAGGTTAGGTTAGGTTAAGTTATGTTAGGTTAGGTTAGGTTAGGTAAGGTAAGGTTAGGTCGTGTCGTGTCGTTTCGGGTAAGGTCGGGTCGGGTTTGGTTGGTTTGGGTCAGGTTGATTTGGGTAGGGTTGGGTTGAGTTAGGATAGGCTAGGTTTGGTTAGGTTAGGTAGGGTCAGGTAAGTTAGGTCGTGTAGTGTCGTGTCGTGTCAGGTCAGGCCGGTCAGATCAGATTGGGTTGGGTTGGGTTAGTTTAGGATGTGTCATGTCGTGTCGTTTAGTGTCGCGTCGTGACGTTTCTTGTCGTGTCGTGTCATGTTGTGTCATGTCTGGTTGTGTCATGTCTGGTCATGTCATGTCCGTTTAGATCAGTTTAGGACAGTTTGTTTAGGTTATGTTAGCTTAGGTTAGGTTAGGTAACGTTAGGTTAGATTATTTTATGTAAAGTTCGGTTATGTTAGGTTCGGTTAGTTTGTGTTAGGTTAGATTAGGTTAGGTTAGGTATGTTTAGTTTAGGTAATGTTAGATTAGTTTATGTTAGGTAATTCTATGTTAGGTTATGTTAGGTTATTTTAGGATAGGTTATGTTAGGCCAGATTATGTTAGGTTAGGTTATGTTAGGTTAGGTATTGTTATTTTATGTAAGGTTAGTATAGTTTTTGTTAGTTTATGTTAGGTTAGGTTAGGTAAGGATAGGTCAGGTTAGGTTAGATTAGGTCGTGTCGTTTCGTGTCGTGTCGCCTCTTGTCGTGTATTGTGTCGTGTCCTGTCCTGTCGTGTCATCTCAGGTCAGGTCAGGTCATGTTGCGTTGGGTTGAGTTGGGTTGGGTTATGTTAGAACATGTCATGTCGTGTCGTTTAGTGTCGCGTCGTGTCGTGTCTTGTCGTGTCGTTTCATGTTGTGGCATGTCTGGTTGTGTCATGTCTGGTCATGTCCTGTCCGTTTAGGTCAATTTAGGTCATTTTATTTAGGTTATGTTAGCTTAGGTTAGGTAACGTTAGGTTAAGTTATTTTAGGTAAAGCTAGGTTATGTTAAGTTAGGTTAGTTTAGGTTAGTATGGTTAGTTTAGGTAATGTTAGGTTAGTTTACATTAGGTAATTTTAGGTAAGGTTATGATAGGTTCGGTTAGGATAGGTAAGGTTAGGTTAGGTTAAGTTAAGTTAGGTTAGTTTAGGTTAGGTTAGTTTTGCTTAGGTAAGGTTAGGTTGGGTTTGGTTGTTTTGGGTTGTGTTTGGTAAGGTTAGGTAAGGTTAGGTTAGGTTTGGTTAGCTTAGGTTATGTCGTGTCGTGTCGTTTCGTGTCGTGTCGCCTCTTGGGGTGTATTGTACCGTGTCGTATCGTGTCGTGTAGAGTCGTGTCGTGTCGTGTCGTAACGTGTCGTGTTGTGTCGTGTCGTGTCAGGTTAGGTTAGGTTTGGTTAGGTCGTGTCGTATCGTGTCGTTTCGTGTCGTGTCGCCTCTTGTCGTGTATTGTGTCGTGTCGTATTAGGTTAAGTTAGGTTAGGTTAGTTTAGTTTAGTTTAGGTTAGGTTAGTTTAGGTTAGGTTAGTTTAGGTTAGGTAAAGTTATGTTGGGTATGGTTGTTTTGGGTTGTGTTTGGTAAGGTTAGGTTAGGTAAGGGTCGGTTAGGTTAGGTATGTTAAGGTTAGGAAGGTTAGGTTAGGTTAGGCAAGGTAAGGTTATGTAAGGTCGTGTCATGTCGTGTCGTGTCATGTCAGGTCAGGTCAGGTCAGATAAGGTTGGGTTGTGGTGGGTTAGGTTAGGATGTGTGATTTAGTGTCGTTTAGTGTCGCGTCGTGTCGTGTCTTGTCGTGTCGTGTCATGTTGTTGCATGTCTGGTAGTGTCATGTCTGGTCATGTCATGTCTGTTTAGGTCAGTTTAGGTCAGTTTGTTTAGGTTATGTTAGCTTAGGTTAGTTTAGATTACGTATTGTTAGGTTAGGTTATTTTAGGTAAAGTTAGGTTATGTTAGGTTAGATTAGTTTAGGTTAGTTTAGGTTAGGTATGGTTAGTTTAGGTAAGGTAAGGTTAGTTTATGTTAGGTAATGTTAGGTTAGGTTAGGATAGATTAGGTTAGGTTAAGTCGTGTCGTGCTGTTTCGTGTCGTGTCGACTCGTGTCGTTTTGTGTCGTGTTGTGTTGCGTCAGTTTAGGTTAGTTAAGGTTAGGTATGTTAAGGTTAGGTTAGGTAATTTTAGGTTAGGTTAGGTCATGTCGTATCGTTTCGTGTCGTGTCCCATCTTGTAATGTAATGTGTCGTGTCATGTCGTGTCGTGTATAGTGTCGTTTCGTGTCAGGTTAGGTTAGGTTTAGGTTAAGTTAGGTTAGGTTAGTTTAGGTTAGTTTAGTTTAGGTTAGGTTAGGTTGGGTTGGGTGGTTTTGGGTTGTGTTTGGTTAGGTTAGGTAAGGTAAGGTTTTGTTAAGTTAGGTTAGGTTAGATTATTTTAGGTTAGGTTAGGTCGTGTCGTGTCGTTTCGTGTCGTGTCGTGTAAGGTCATGTAAGGTTGGGTTGGGTTGGGTTAGGTTAGGACGTGTCATGTCGTGTCGTTTAGTGTCGCGTCGTGTCGATTCGTGTCATGTTGTGGCATGTCTGGTTGTGTTATGTCTGGTCATGTCATGTCCGTTTAGGTCAGTTTGTTTAGTTTATGTTAGCTTAGGTATCGTTAGGTTAGGTTATTTTAGGTAAAGTTAGGTTATGTTAGGTTAGGTTAGTTTAGGTTAGGTTAGATTAGGTTAGGTTAAGTTATGTATGGTTAGTTTAGGTAATGTTAGGTTAGTTTATGTTAGGTAATTTTAGGTTATGTTAGGTTAGGATAGGTTAGGTTAGGTTCGGCTAGATTTGGTTAGGTTAGGTTAGGTAAGGTTAGTTTAGGTAAGGTTAGGTTTGTTAATGTTAGGTAATGTTAGATTAGGTTATGTTAGGTTAGGTAAGGATAGGTCAGGTTAGGTTAGGTTAGATCGAGTCGAGTCGTGTCGTTTCGTGTCGTGTCGACTCGTGTCGTGTTATGTCGTGTCGTGTTGTGTTGTGTCAGTTTAGGTTAGTTAAGGTTTGGTTATTTAAGGTTAGGTTAGGTAATTTTATGTTAGGTTAGGATAGGTCGTGTCATGTCGTTTCGTGTCAGGTCAGGTCAGGTCAGTTGAATTGTTGAGGTTTTGTAGTCTTACTAATAATGCATGCAGCGCAAAGAATACATCTAGTGTTTCAGTTTAAACTACGACACACTTTTATGGTAGCGTAAAAATTTTGTGTTTTATTTTTTGGCACAAACTAGAATTCAAATAACTGTAGCATCGTGACAAACAATTGATCTTGGAATTATTTTCAAGGTCAGGAAGTTTCCGCGAAAATGTTTTTGCACCACTTTATTTCAATGCCTTATGTGCACATCTGCAGTTCTGCTTCATGGTTATTGGCAGAGTGTCTATTTAAAGAGCCGTGTCTTATTTTACTGAGCCAATTACAATAACGTTCCTGCAACACCACACGTCTATGATTTGCCGGCAGAATACTAAGACTCGTGAGAGTTAAAATATCCAATTACTGACCATGTAGCAGAACTGCAGATGTGAACGTAAGCTACTGAAATCAACTGGAGGAATTATTTTTTGCCAAAAGTTAATGGCTCTAAGGATAGCCTAAAAGATCAATGAATGTGCAATTTTTTTTTCCTGCGGATGTCTTTGCGCCTCTCCACATGGAGGAAAGCGTATGTACGTCACTTGAGATCGTCGTAGGCGATGCATTCTGATGAGATGTTGTAGGCGTTAAGTAAGGTTGGTTTGAACAGGCCAATGTAAAATTAGTCTCGTTTAGTTCCCACGCCAGTGAAAGTAGACACACATGTCTATTGTACCTAACATAACCTAACCTAACATTACCGAACATAAACAAACCTAACCTTACCTAAACTAACCTTACCTAACCTAACCTAAACTAACCTAACCAAATCTAGCCCAACTTAACCTAACCTATCCTAACCTAACCTAACATAACCTAACCTAAAATTACCTAACATGAACTAACCTAACATTACCTAAACTAACCATACCTAACCTAACCTAACCTAATCTGACCAAACTATATTCATACTCAATCTAATTGGCTCGTACTAACTTACGAAATTACTAAACCACCAAGTGGAATACTGACTGAGAAAACCTCTGTATAGCCAGTACAATAGAATTACTGGTACACACCAAAAAGTTGGTGTTTTTGTTGGTGTGTTTTTCCACCAGGGGAAAGTTGAGCTAAATCCTAAAAATTCTGTGCATGTGCGCCTTGCGAAGCCAACCAGAACCGGGTTAAAAAGTAAATAAACACGGGTGAAAATGGAAACTAATTTGACTAACCTTTGTAAAAATTCACGCTGAACATAGTAATTCGGGTATGGAATAAATTATAAAATTAATAATAATTAGGTAATTTAAACATCACTTCTAACATTTTAAATTTAGTTACATACATTAATCTCTTGGTTAATGCAAAAAGCAGCATTTACATTTCGGAGAACTTCTTTACTTTGCAATATGTAGCTACACAAATTTTTGGGTGTTAGCTCTAGCAATTTAGTGCAGTATAAAATACCATTCGGAATAAAGTGAGCACTAAAGATGTAACCTTTGAAAAAAATCGCTAGCCGTTACTGCATCAGCAAGAGTCACTTAACACGGCGCAGGGATAGGCCAGGGTCGGTTCAGGGGAACCAAAGGATGTGCCCGACGTGAGGTTACCTGAGATTGACGTCTGGTGTGGGTCGACTGCCTGTTGGCCATGTAACCTGGCCCTACTGCCGCTTGTCGGTGTTGGAAGTCCTCGTGACGGTTTGCGTGCTAGCCTACCTGGCACGCGCTGCTCCCGACGACTCTAGTTGCTGTGGCTCCTTAGGGTGTGGAGGGGAAGAAAGTCATTGTTGCCTTTGAGGAAAACACTGACGTGAATTGAAACCAGCGTGGTGGTTTATTAGCTTGAAACACCCTCGAGCAGTGCCACCATTGACCATACGTTAAATATTCGCTAGGTGCGAACAAGGAAAGCTGTGAAATGTGGCGTTGGTCAACAATGGACTTAGGTGAAAAGTTATGAGGGAGACTCAAATAGCACTGCCCTGACGCGCGTTGATCCCTGAGGCCATGAAGAGACACAAAAAGGTTCCGGTAGCCTAAATTAAATATTGAAAACTAAAAGATTATGTCACTTAAGATGAGGGACCTCAGGGAGACGTAACCGCACTCCCCGCGCACAACCTACTTCCTCTCGCTGACGGGACGAAGACTAACTCAATATTGTCACAGAATAAATAGGTAGTAGCAGAAGCGACAAGACGTGATTTTTATCGAACTCTCTTTCTCTTTGGATTTCCATGACGTCGGAGTTCACGGAAGTTTGGTTAACTTGAGTTTAATAGGCTTTATTTTATTATTTGTGAGAAAATTGAAATGCAAGTAATGTTACAATTACCATTTCTAAATATGTAAATGAGGTACTAACAAATTTCAGTATTCCTTGAAATATAAGCGTTTGTTTGAACCAATGTCACAAATTCCGTATGGCTTTGTTTACATTCTTGTACGCCCCGAGAGCTAGTACAATAACAATGGTTAAAAAGTTCAATTTTGTCGCTTCTAATACAGTTAGTTATTATCTGATATGGAACCTCGAATCGTCAAGTTTACCATTTTTAAATATTAAGTTAATATACAAACTAATTACAGTATCTCAAGCACTACAAGTGGTTATATAAACCAATGTGTATACTACACATGGTATTGTTTATAATCCTGTACGCCCCGAGAGATGATACGATAACAACAATGAAAAAGCTTTCCTTGTCGCTTCTGTTAGCATTATTTATTCTGTGATATGATGTCAGGCGGGGACCCGGAAGCCCGCGTTCCCACCAGACGTGGTGAATTTGCTCTTACATTCTAATTTAAACATAAATGCAAAACCAAAAGTTATGAAAAAGTAAAGAAATAATTTTAAGAACGTTTCTGCCCATTATATATAAATATAAATATAACTGCCAGTCTTTTGAAGGGCAATATCTGATAGCATTGTTAGAATAAAATACGTATTAAATTAAAAAATGAAATAAAAATTGAGATTCTGTTTGAATTAAGAGAAGACACTTATCAAACTTGCTCTTAAGGAGCATATTAATGTTATGTTAATTAAAACACTCTTGGCAGGCTTTCCTAAGTGTCCTTGCCGCCATGATGAATTTAGCAACTGAAATTAAATGAAAATTTTCAAATCGTTTTTCAAAAAGAGTATTGTAGTGAAATCACGCAAATCTACAGTGTTTTCTAGTATGCTTTCTGATTAACTAACGTCACTATTTACACAATGCCTGTTGCAGCTTGGCACCTCATGTGCGTCGTGTCGCGTAGCGCCCCGACGCCACAAACATGTTCACATGGTCTGGAACAGTTTTAGATTGTGTTGAAAATACTAGCAAATACGCTGCGGGCCCTGCAAACGAATTTGACTAGCCCAAAACTGCTAGTTGTAGACCATAATGTACCTTCATGGGGAGGGGGACATTGGTGTTGAAGTCTCCACTGATGAAGCACAGTGCCTTATGTCCTGCTGAAGCGGGGGAGGAAGGAGAGTACACGTGGCCGGGACAATGCCGCGACAGCCCAAAAAGGACGGGCGTCCACGGCACACGTCATACTTTACTGCTTGTATTGTTGGTAGCGATTCATCGCAAGTAGTTCCGTATATTTTTCTATTTGAATACAACATTAGTGAAAGAACATATGATGAAATCGACCTCTCTGTATTTAATATACTTCAAAATATTTACTTATGATATTATTGACATTCATACTTACAGTATAATTAGACTCAATTGGCGCGAGAATTATGTGACGCTATCGCCGACCTCGAGTCATTTTGGTCGTTACAGCTTGCTCCGTGCTTCAGACACTTCAAAACTCCACCAACAGAGGTGGCATCAGAGTTATGTTCTCACCGCCAAGTTGCATAATTTGTGTGCGTCTGTCCATTGTGCGTATATACACATTCAAAAGTATTGGAAATTACTTTGAGTATCATTACCGAATGATGTGAAACTATCGGCAATCTGTAAATTATGTTTAACGTTTGCCAGCCTAGAAACAACATACCTACTTTTTATTTCTCATGTTAAGAAAATACGTTATTTATTGTTTCTGAAGTACGTCGTCATTGTTCGTGGCTGTAGAAGTGAACGAAACTTGAATTATTTGTGTGTGTCGTGTCTGTTTTTATTGGCGGTTTTGAGTTACAAATTCAAATAAATATGCCCTCATTTACGAGATTCGTAATGGTATTAGTGTATGTTGTATAAATTAGTCAATGGACAGAAACCAGTGTTATAAGGCGTTAACTCGCAGGTATTTTAACTAAGAATACTTTTTTATATCTTATATTCAGGCTCCGTGCATTTAATGAGTAGATATTGTAGCTAAAATTTAGCGGAGCAATTTAATGTAGTTGTAAACATTGCACGACCTTATGTAAATAAAAGCACGTGGCATTATTTGTGTTTACATTTGCGGAAAGATATATACGGGCAGGAAATATAAGTTAATCAAGGCTTTTTTTTAGTGTACACTTTATTACTAATCACTTTTTTTTTTTAATGGTACGAAATTGTAATGATATTCACATATATATTGCATTAGTACAATATGATATTCTGCACTGCCATAACCTGGTCAAACAACACAGATCTGCATATCGGCGACTGAATTTACCGCTTCTGCGTTTTAGCCGTATTTTATAAAAAAGGCCGCCATAGCCCTGTGGCCTGAGCCACGCAAGGGGGCTCTACGGAACAAGAACTGAAAATAAAAATTTAAAAAAAAAACTACTCTTCAGATTTATGACAGCTCGTTAAGCATCTGTCGACTGAATAGATCAAGTCTCGTGACCAACACTGGATTTATGACAGCTCGATAAGCATCTGTCGACTGAGAAGATCAAGTCTCGTGACCAACACTACTGAGTAGCATTATAGCTACCACGTTTTCGTAACATCGATTGGTATGCCGACGGTGGTCAGGTATGCATGCCTCTGATTGTATTTATCTAAGGCAACAGTAAAATTTAAAGCGTCTGCTGCAAATAAAAATGAGTATATATTTGTTATATAGGCGACCGCAAGAGATTAAAGAAGTATTTTTTAAATTAATGTATCTTAAATATACTTACTGAAATATGTCTTGTTATGGTGCCACAGCAATAATCCATGGCAAAAATATTCCATTTGGGTGCTGTCAATATACTTTATTTTTGGTCCTGAGGATTGATTTCTGCAAGAATGTTCTCCGCTAAAACGCCTGGAAGGTAACTGCCTGGACTAAACGGAAGGGTTTTACTGTTCTACTAGTTTATTTTCCTTGGTGAAAGTACGTATTCGGGAGTATGTAATATTTGCTGTAACGTCATGCCGACAGTCGGACAACTGTGCTGTGCATTTTACTCTGCGATTGATCTCGTAAATTTCGAACACAGCTCAAGTTTAAGAAATAGTTTTCATCATAGAGTAGGGGGTAAGGTAATGGGTCAGTAATTTAATGTAAGGGTCACGGATTCAATACTGGCCGTCTAAAGGCCCTTAGCACGCTTCTAGCCCTTGAAAAATGCATCCCGGGAGTGACGTCACACACGCCGCTGTTCGAATTCACAGCAAGGGCTCGTGTGTACCCTAGAATTTCCCCTTCAGCTAAGGGGACGAGCCTCTGGCCCTTTGAATTCAAACATGTAATGTTGAGTGTAACGTAAACTATTTTATCTGAAGTAATTAATAAATTACCAAAATGCAGGTCTTGTATATTTACACTTGCTTATATATAAAATACTTTAATATATTTACACTTTATTTTAAGAATAGAAGATCTGTATTACAGCAGAGAAATGATATACACAATCATAATAGGCCCACCAGAAACTGTGGGCACATTAATGTTCCATATTGGTGGTTAACCAAAACTCTGAATAGTGACACAGTTGGTGTTAGATTTATGATGTATCTAAAATTTTATCAAAATAATCAATGTTTTATACAACAAATCTAATCAAAAATAAAAATATACTTAAGAGTTAAAATTATTTGGAGATAATGCCAAAAACACTATACCGTAAACCATAACTGAATGGAAATAGGCATAATAAACTTGTATGTGTGGTTGTATTCAATTTAAAGTAAATTACCATGAGTTACATTTTTGAAAATGTGCTGCTGTATGCTATGATGAAGCAAGATTGTATTTACCTATATTTCCTCTAGTAATGATGTAGAAATGTATGTAGGCTATGTAGGTAATGATTGTACGTGTAATTTCCTCAAAGGCAGTTGAAGGCAGTGATATTGTATTGTTTTATAAGTTATCATTGCTAACATTGTGATCAAAACATGTGGCTCATATGAATATTGTAGTTCAGCACAGTGTTCCGAATATATCAATATAGGCTGCTAATGAAGCGCCAGAATACAAGTAACTTAGTTAAGGATGCTATTGCGGAGTGGATTAGGGTGTTGGAAGCTGGTACAGAGGTAGTTTCTCCTAAAGGAAGGGCAGTAGGAATGCAGGGAAGAGTATTGAGGGGTGTTAGTAATGCAACAAGAAAAGGTAAATATTACAATGGTATGGCCAGTGTTGGAATATGCAGCAGCAGAGTGGAACCCGTACAAGAAATTAAAGGTGCAGGATCTGAAGAAGGTACAAAGACGGGCATAGAGGTGAGTAAAGGATAAGTGGAGAAGGCAAGGGCAGGCTGCTGAGGACGAAGCGAACATTCGGCCGTCTGTGACGCTGAAGGAGCTGGGGTTGAACTCGTTGAAGGAAAGGAGAAGAGTGGAAAGACTGGTTAGGATATACAGGGTGGTGAATGGAGGAGGATGCTGGGGTAAGTTAGGCTGCTTGTTAACTATAGCAGAGTATAGTGGAAGAGGGAATAACAGTGAGAAGATCCGTGTGATGTGCGGAACAGAGCAGTGTAGGCAGTCTTTGCTTAGGAGGATGGTGAGGGAGGGGAATTTATCAACAGAGAAGTTGGTAAAGTGAGAAAGGGTTGGAAAGTTTTGGTAGGAAGGGCGTGGGAAATAAGTGAGAATTTAGTTTGAACTTGGCACTAAGTTGTTGCCCGGTTAAAAGTGAAACGTTGTTATGAGTAAATCCATGTTTATTGTCAAAACTACAGTATTGTGTATGAATTCAGAATGTACCTACATAAGAGAAGAAACACGGTTCAGAGAACGTCCAAGTATTACTTTCAGGACATTGCTATGTTTGAAAATATTTCCGAATGCTGTGAAATTAACTAAAAACTCACATTTTGCACAAATGTTGCAGTCTGCTGCTCCTGTTGGTACAAAACTAATTGAAGTTGTACTGTACTTCGGTACAGACTGTCTAGGGCCACCATTTTATGTCTCGTAGGAATGCCTTCAACGTCTATTGTGAAATACCTTCAGCTCCTATTAGATACTTATGTTATTTTCTGCTCGGTAGTTGCTCTGATAGTCAGTGTAATATCCAACTGCATCCCAGTCGTGCATGGCTAGCTGTTACTATGATCAGTGAGATGTCGACAGTGTCATTTTGCTTAGCAAGTGTACCGATATTAATACGTAAACAAGGGTGGAGTAATTAAGCTCACACAGAAATGAAATATTAATGCTACATTGAAACAAAAAAACATTAAATTACTTCACACTCATAAAGGTTTTGTATTTTTCAGATATTTGTTTCAATAAACCTGTATTTAAAAAAAAAATACTATATTATAAAGAATATTAATCTTTTTGAATTTCTTGTCATGAAGGAATTTAGGAGTGGCTGATAGTTTTCACTTTCACTGTAACTTTGTTTCTGTACAAGCTGAGAGTGCCACTTTAACATTGCTGTACTTGTAAGTAATGAATATATATAAATTATTCTTCATTCACAAGAAATATTTATTTGACTGTCTTTTAACGTCTAAGTGTCAACAGCTAGGTGGTTAGAGCTGGAGTCTGTTGTTCAGCCTATAAACTGGGAAAGAATCAACCCAGGCCTGTAATGATAACCTATCTCAGTATTTGTCTGGATAATTAAAAAAATCCATGAAAAATTGAATCAGGATAGCAAGAAAGAGATTCTAACTACAGCATGTCTTCCTGAACACCAATCACCGAGCGAGGTGGCGCAACAGTAACATGTTGGATTTGCGTTCGCTAGGACCCGGGTTTGATCCCAGGCTCCGGTCATCCTGATTTTGGTTTTCCAGGGTTTCCCGGAATAGCTTCAGGTCAATACTGGGATGGTTACCTAACATAGGCCATGGCCGACTCCTCTCCCAGCTGCTGTCATTGTACCAAGTTGTGTGTTACCGCCTGGAATGACCTCGCTGCCTACGAGACGTAAAGCCCACTTACCTAAACCTTACTTGAACTCAAATCAGTGTTTCACTGCTGCACCACATTGGTAGATATCTCCGCCTCAGACTCCCTGTGGTTAACATAAGTAGTACGAAGTAGTGCCCAGGCGTAGCTCGGCACATAATAATACAGGGACAGTGCCTTGGAAGGAAGAGCCAGCATTGTTTGTGCCGTTACTACTGACAGAGCAATACTTTGTACTTATTGTGAATGTATTGATGAAGTTCCCCAGTACCGTAAGTTCTCTTGAAGAGGATATTATTTTTTGTCGTAGGTTGTGATGTTTAATGACCCACCGAAGAGTCGTGATGGTTATGGCAAGAAGTCTCCACTCAAGGTGTTGGTCAACTTGTTCAAGAGGAAGAAGCACAATGTCGAGGACATCATCAGAGCCAAGGGCCGCAGCCTAGACTCTATGGACAAACAAACTCAGCAGTCTGGTACAGTAACCTGGTTCTATCTCTTTATATTGCATTTTTTCTCTTAAATTACAGTCGCACTTATTCTAATTTATTGCAACAAGCGACTGTTCATATTAGGCTGCCAGATTTTACAATTACATGATGCCTATTGAGTACAAATTTTAAGAGATTAAAATTTCCAGTGTGATTTGTATTGACTGTTTGTGATGATTATAAAATAACTACGTATTAGAAAATGGGAGATAGAAAAGGTGTTACAAGGGTTAAAGTGTACCAAGCCAACAGGTCCAGATGGTATAGGAAATAGCGCTCTTAAGTTTGGTGAGGAGAGTTGGTCATATATCGAGAAGTAATATTTCACAGGTCATTGGAGAAGGAGAAGTTACCACAGGATTGGAAGGAAGCAGAGGAAGGCGTGGCAGCTACAGACCAGTCAGTCTTACATAGAGTATTGGGACGGTACTGGAGAGACCGATGGTCCAGTACGTAGTGCAGGTTATGAGCGAGAGAACTAATTGTAGGATTGTCAACAAGAACTTGGGAAGGGTTATTCATGTGGGATACAGCTGGCTGGGCTTATAGAGGACTTGGTACAGGCAGTTGCTGAGGGGAGAAGCATATGGATGTCTGCTTCATTGACTTTGAAAAGGTATTCGATAAGGTACCACGTGGAATGTGGGCGGAGACAGAGGATTTAAGTGGGAGACTCCTTATCGCAAGAGGGAGAGGTTACGTCCAGGTTGCCATAGGGAAGCGTGTTGGGGCCCTTGCTGAATACCATAATGGCAAATGATATTGGTTTGGGAGTGGGTGGCAAAATAAGATTGTTTGCCAATGACTATGATATATGGAGAGGTGGGTGGAGGAAACAAGTTGCAGGATGACATTATAACTGTGGACAGAAGATAACAAAATGAAAGTAAATGTGAGAGAGACAGTCATGAGGTTTACGAGAAAGAGAGTTAGGAGCATGGGAAATGCAGGAGATAGAGGAATCACCATAATACAAGTACAGTATCTAGGGATACTGTTGCAGGGTGACTAAGGATGTTCACGGCGGTGAATGGAGAGGGAGGAATAGGAAAGTTAGGCTGCCTATTAGCTAAGGCAGAGCTGAGGGAATAATAGTGAGAAGATTCACAGGATGAGGAGAAGAACAGAGTGGGTTTAAATGAGAGAGTGGAAGTATCCTCTCAGAAGTTTAGGAGTTTGGTAAGTGAGTGAAGAAGTAGTTATAGTTTGTCACCGGGCAGTTTCTCAACTGTGAGTGAAATAAGTGTTGTGGTAGTATTACATTCTGGGATGGTATTCTCTAGAATAAATGGATGGATGAATGACTGGACAGATAAACGAGCAGGTGATCAACTGGATTGATGACTTGAAAGGTAGATTTATTTCAATATTGAGATACAGTAAGTCCTCGATTTACGTTGGGGTTAGGTTCCTGAAAACAGTGATGCAAATTGAGCCAGACCAGCCCCCACAGCCAAACCTTTTCGAAACACATGAATGTCAACCCTGACCACAAGATGGATTAATGAGCTCGTAAAAGAATCAGCTATTGATTAAATTGGAAATCGCTACTCTAACATTAGCAACATTAATGTGAAACAACGTATAAAGTAATATGACTTGAATCGAGGTCTTGCTGTACTTGGCAACGTTTCAAGGTGCGGGAACTAGTGTAGTGGGTCGTGTCCACAGAGGAGAAGGGCTACAGCAGCGGTCTGGTCAGCCGGGTGCCATCTACACTGTCCGTCACGTCGGTGAACATCACGGTGCAGCCGTCGTGCTGCCCCCCACCCTCCCCTGCCATCTCCACCATCACCCTCACGCCGGGCCGCACCCGTGACATAGACCAGGACATGCAGGCCCTGCGACTGTCGCGCCAGGACAACCCCTTCCTGCAGGTCAGTGCTTTGCCCCAGTCCTGACATGGCCAAGGCAACTAATTGTCTTGTTACACTGCGTTCATAGACTGTTCCTGATGAAGTGGACATTGTGTTAACTGTAGTAGTTGGACTGTCTCTCCCAAGCTTACAGACTTCCAGTGATGAATCTCTGTTCATATAAATTAATTCTCAATGGACCTTATTTGAACTATAACTCTTCAAGAACACTGTTTTCTTTGTATCATTTCTTAAGATGTACTGCTATAGAAATTTTAATTAAAAATATTAGTTAAATTTTTTTTGCGAAAAACTAAACTACATTCTAGATGTCAGATACAGTTAAACCTTTCTATTACTATCTCTCACCATCCTCAAGAATACGGTTGCCCATCATAATAAATAGGAGTTGTTTCTGTATTAAAATTTAAAAAAATGTCGAAGTGTCTCATATGACAGTATTGTTGCAGAAATTTCCTTTAGCAGACACTGTTGAAGAGAATTATTTTTAACATTGATCCATTTACGAGTATAGTGGAACCTCATTAATACAAACACTGTTAGTACAAAGTTCTCATTAACACAAAGTGGTTTTCTGTCCCCTTGGAATGAGATGAAAAATTTAGTGTTTACTTTAATACTCAGTAAAAGTTTCCTTTATACATAAAACAATGTAATATTAAATTCAGTGGTTGAAAGAATTCATGGTACTGTTAGTAAAGTTTGTATTTTGGTTCTAAACCTCCTGAGAATATACAGTATTTACGAAACTTTTTGAGTTTTCGTAAATACCTGTTAATACAAACCTCATTATTACAAACTGCAAAAATTTAGGTCCCTTCATGTTTGTATTAATGAGGTTCGCCTGTAATCAATTTTAACATTCATTTCCAATTAAGCCCTGAGGCTGCAAGCCAACGTGTCAGAGCCCTTAAACAGGCGCATAACATGAGTATGAAATGTTATTTACTGCGCTCCATTACTGAGAAACATGGCTGAGATTGGGAGGCCGTGGCACCCTCTTTCAGCCCAGCTGTGAACAGCTGCACACTGACTTACAGAGGTAGTCAAGTCCTGTCTGTGAATTTTGTAGCGAGTGTCGATTTTTCAGCAAAAAAATTGTTGTGTAATGAAGTTTTGTGAATTGTTTCAAACATTGTTTAACAATTAATATAATTTGGGGTGAGGTAAAAATGAAGAAAATTCTGTTTGGGTGATGCCGCGTTGTCGTGTGTTTGAATGTATAGTAGTAGGCTAACTCTTCTCATAATCTGGGAAATTTAGGAAAGGGAATATTTTTACATTTTTTTCTGGGTCGTTTGAAATTTCCTAACGAGTTTTCCAAGTGGGTTGCATTTTGTAGAAGCAAAATTGTCATGCCTGGATCTGGAGTGTGAGTTTATTCTCAGATTTTTTTTAAAAACTGGTTTTGATGAAACACAGTTAACAATACATAAGTTGTTGGATAAAAATAAAAGTACCAAACTGATAGTCGGGTACACCACCACCTATGAAGGAATTCCTGAATGTGTGATAGCATTACGTAGATGCTAAATGAATAGATGTCCGTGGACTGACTACATACACTTGAAACAAAACTACCGTGGCAACATGTTTACATAATAACTAACACCACTTGAAGTAATAATATGGAAAAACAATAGAAACTCCCCCTCCCCTCCCCCAAAAAATTAATTGTGTTTTGTTGTGTCTCTTGATGCTGTAATGATAATGATCCATAATTGCTTTTTACTGACTTCTAATATAATTTTGAGCACTAGAGGGTGTTGGATGCTATATAATTGAGTTAGATACAATGTTGTAGTGCTTGCGGATTGTGTGACACTTAACAAGCCGGGAATGTGTTGATCAAGCAGGTTTCTTTGTGGTGCTACGCTAATACGTATATATTACATTTTAATGCAGTATCTGAAGTTTGTTAACCTATCTGACTGACAATTTGTATTGTTCGGAAGGTGCTGGCAAGTCGTGAGAGCTTAATAGACAGCTTGGATGAGCTGGAGTCGGATGACGCTAACCTAATGTCGCAGGTAAGTGAAGTGTGTGTTGTGTTATGTCATCTTGTATACAGAGGACTGATGTGCTGGAGCTTAGCTCAACTGGGGTGTTAGTAAGTAGGAGCCGTAGAGCGAGAGCCTCGCACAGTTTACTCTACTGTGGATGTTTGTTAAGATAAAACCAGTCTTAAAATTACTCTTTCCTCACCTTCTAAATAATTCATCTACCTTGTTTTATAGGTTTTCTGTTCATTTATATAAATTATCTTTGACTCTTAGCACTCATTTGGGACTTTCTGTGATTGTACAAATCATTAAATCATACTTCAAATATACTTTAATACCGTATTGCTCCGAAAATAAGCCGCACATTTTATACAATTTTTGGAATCTTAAAACTCTGGTGCGGCTTATTATCGCACGTTTACAAAAAACTATTTTTTTTTTCAATCAAAATTTCAAAACGTACAAATGTTTTCACCTGTATGTCACTACCAGTAGAAGCCATCTTGCCAGGCAATAAAATTATTGTTGAATACATTCAGAGAAAATATTTTAGAGCCGGTACACAATATCCAGTAAATACTGTATGCAAAACAACACGTGCGTCGTCCTTTTCATTCCATTTACGATAAAGCCAGCTCCAGGGGTCTGACACTAGATAGGGCCTACGATCTCCTTATTGAGCACTAACGATTGTTTGTTACCAACATTGGTATGGCTGCGAAAAATACAGCAAAATGGATTGAAGTCACATTTTCGGTAATACAGTATTTACTCAATTCATGTGCACGATTGTGTTAGTTGCACACATTTAAGATTACATTATAAGGATTATATGATAGCAAACAGTTTCCGTTTAAACATTTAATACGATTTAATACGATAAAACATTTTGCTCCATGCAGTTTGTGAGCCTGGTCGTTTCGATTCTATTATATTTGTCCGTTACCACGTGTTGGTTGTGTGAAATGCTGTGTTTTCTAGTTTATAATTACTAAAGCATGTTATTTGAAGGCGAGTTTTTAGTGTTTTATATATTTAGATAGTCACTTATTGCTTTGTAAGTGTGCAGTATTGGATTTATAATACGAATAATATGTGTAATAAAATGTTGAGTCCCTTGTTGCGAATACCCTAACCAAAACATTTTCCACAACAACATTTTTACAAACTCGTGCCACTTTTGATGTGTACAAATAAATTTCGTAAATATACTTTTACATACACGAACATATCTCAAGAAGTGTTTAAATCATGCATTATAAAATATTTAAAACTGCAAAATGACGCTGTTAATGGCGGTAATTTGTAGGGACAAAACAAAATTCTTTTGAAAATTCAATTTACTGAAAATAGTCATAAATAAAGGAAATAAACAATTATACACACAGAAAAAAATATAAAATAGTGTTTTCTAGGCATTATATGCTAACACTTCAAAAAGTAAATAATAAATTAAGCAGGTGATTCCTCGTACGATTTCGAGCTGCGTGGTTGGCAACATATAATCGTTAGTGAGACCAAAACGGCCCTGCGGGCTTATTATGTACCACCGCCGCAAAGTTGCTTTGTGCGCAAACCCTGCTAACGTCGAGTTTGCTTCTAAAGCGATTATGTACAACCAAGTTGCGTTCGCGCTCGTGAGCGCGGACGCAAAGACGAAGATGAAAACTGACGTAAATTTGCGTGGCTATGGGAGGCCGCGCAAAATAACAAAATCTTTGCATCACTCGTCTAAATAATTAATTAAACAATGTCTTTAATAAAATCATGATCGTAGAATGATATTGCAATACCCGAAACTGTTTAAAATAGGTTTCCTTTGTCGAAATTCATTATCGTAATAAGCTTGTATGTTTTAAATAAGAGGTGGAACCATAACCTAATGCTGTAGCTTGTGTTTACATCAAAGGCTAATGAATGGATAACCCCACGCACAGCTGCAGTGTTTATTTATTTTTTTTGGTTATTTGTTTTATGTAAGGGAGAGTAGCAAAACAGTGTATACTTGTGAAAAGTTGGCAAATACTGGACATGTGTAACATATTTGCAATGAACAGAATCAATTTTCAAATGCTACTTCACATCAGCAGAGGGTCGTGATTTTTGTCACAAATTGTCGGTATGTGATGCTAGCTGGAAATTTTTAAAGTAAAAGAATAATGTCGAAAAGCGTAGGTGTTACATAAGGCAGAAACAACTTTTAATATTTTAATGAATTGATCTTTCGTAACTCTTTTGAACCCTGCAAAAGGCCACATGATTGCTATGTCCTGCATTTTGTAGGTTACGTATCTGTAATAAGCCTACGTGAAAATAATCACTGATATTGTAAGGTGGATGGGCACCTCACCTCTACTACTTTAGTGAATAATTACATGTTTCTAGGTTACCACATGTTGTGGTGTGCTAATAATAGAGTTAGCCTATTGTTAGTTTTAGTTAATTTTTCTTAAATTAGGGTGATAAATGTGAATTCAACAGTTTTGTTCTGAAACTGCATATGAATCTGCTCATTTAGTGCATTG